>NW_010587896.1:139304-235903 GCF_000705375.1 Tinamus guttatus
GGACACAATACTCCAGATGTGGCCTTACCAGGACTGAGTACAGGGGCAGGATCACCTCCCTCAACCTGCTGGAGACTCTCTTCTTAATGCATCCCAGGATCCCATTGATCTTCTTGGCCACGAGGGCACACTGCTGCCTCATGGTCAACTTGTCGTCCACCATGACACCCAAGTCCCTCTCGGCAGAGCTGCTCTACAGAAGGTCAGTCCCCAGCCTGTACTGGTGTCTGGGGTTATTCCTCCCCAGGTGCAGGACCTTGCACTTGTCTTTGTTGAATTTCTCATTGTCCAGTTATCCAGTCTGTCAGGTCTCTTTGGATGGCAGCCCAGCCCTTTGGGCTATTGGATACTCCTCCCAGTTTGGTATCATCAGCAAATTTGCTGAGGCAGCACTCCATCTCTTCATCCAGGTCATTGATGAATAAATTGAACAGGACTGGACCAAGGACTGACCCCTGGGGGACAACGCCAGCTACAAGCTTCCAACTAGACTCTGCACCACTAATCACCACCCTCTGAGCTCTGCCATCCAGACAGTTGTTAATCCACCTCACTGTCTATCTATCCCACACTTCCGGAGCTTGCCGAGGAGGATGTTGTGAGGGACAGTGTCAAAAGCCTTGGTGAAGTCGAGATAGATGACACCGGCTTCTCTCCCCTCATCTATCCAGCTGGTCATTCCATCATAGAAGGCTATCAGGTTAGTCAAGTATGATTTCCCCTTGGTGAATCTATGCTGACTACTCTTGAGCACCTTCTTGTCCTCCATGTGCCTGGAGACAATGGCCAGGGTGAGCTGTTCCATCACTTTTCCGGGGATTCAGGTGAGGCTCACTGGCCTGTAGTTGCCTGGGTCCTCCTTCTTGCCTTTTTTGAAGACTGGAGTGACATTGGCTTTCTACCTAAGACTTCGGTAAAAATTTAGAGATCTAGGATTCAGCCCTGTAATGTTAACATATGTCTCTAACACCATTTGAGATACTTCAGGATATCCCGTCTGGTCTCCAGCTGCTGCTCCATATCTGAATCCTCTCCTGAGGATCCTGTATCATATCTGCCAGTCTTATATGGATGTTTTTCACTGTGATAGGGTGTCTCAAGTGGCAGTTAAATAGTATCTCTAAAATAATGAGAACAGACTAGAAAGGATGAGTAAATAGAAAATGCCAGTCATAATGAAACATACCTTACAGCTCTGTACAAGAGAAGATAAAATGGCAGTGCAGTTCACACACTTTGTATAATAGCTATTCTTATAAATTATTGTAAGACATTTCATTTGTAAACTTATAGATAGCAAATGTAAATGCATACATAAAAAAAAAGAATCCATCTCTAAGAAGAGGTGTTCCTATTAGAAATAGCTTATTATTCAAACTCATTTGCTGCAGAACAGAAATGGATTTAGTTATCAACTTTTTCAGCTGGCAAACAGGTATGAAAGAGCAATTTATATACACCATGTATTGTCAATGACAATTGGTCAGTTCGAGATAAACTATATTTTTCAGCTTTTGCTTGTAGAAAAAAACACATTTGTAATTTTTCTTCCTTAGAATAAAGACTAAGTTTTGCTTTTTAATGCATAATGGCATACCCAGGTAGCTTGCAATACTCTGAGGCTACAGAACTAGGTTTTTAAAGGTCCCTATGGATATAGTATTGTCTCAGTTCCGACAAGAGAGTCATTAGTCTATACAATTTCCATTAATCAAAAAAAGGGGATGATTTACTGGCTTAAAATATCTAGCAATATTCAACTTACAAATGAATAGTCTAATAAGAACAAAACAATAAAAGATTATTATTTTTGGGTGTCCTGTGCTATCTTTGCTACTAGGTCTGTTGAGGTAAAAGGGAGTTTTCTTTTGCTTCCATTAAGCTTTGAAGAGATGTTCAAACAATTAAATCAACAAAAGTAAGAACAAATAAAGATAAATTAGTTGTATTTCTTCAAAATTCATATGTCTTAATAAGAATTTAATAACAGATACTGCACTACAATATCATAGAGCTATTTTGGTATGTGGGTCCATTTAGTCTCCACACTGCCATTTGGTCTCAAACTGTGATACCATAGTTTCCATGGAAAGGGCTTTTGCTGTCAGACAACATATAGTCTTTTCCTACGGTCCCGTGACCAAGACTAGCTTAAAGTGGAACAGTTCCAGCTGGAAAACTAAGTGAAACCTGAACCTATACTCTATTACTGTATTGATGCACCTCTTAACTGTAGATTAATTTTCTTGTAGATTAACTTTATTCCCCCAGACTAGTTCCACTTTGGTCCAGTGAACCTTTGCTTATTGGTACAAAGAAAAAAACGAGGCAAGACAAAATCTAAATCTTATTTTCATCTATTCTAGAGAAATCGTGCAACCAAAAAAACATTTTTTTTTTCTAATTACTTACATGCATTCTACCAGAAATAGGTGTTAGGTATAATTATTGAGATATGCTACATGTCAGCTTTGAAATATTCTATATTTTGGTATTTTGAAGTCATAATGCCTTAGAGAATTGGAAACCAGCACCTCGTTCATCTACAGGAGCATATGTATCTCATGGTAAGTTCTTTGTTCCTATCATGAAAGGATAATCACATCCTTTATTGCAGCTAAGTCATTAAAAGCTAGGTAAGATTGGAGAGAGAAGTGACATAAAGAGTGTACAAGTAACTAGTTTGGCTTGGTTTCATGGGACGGGTCAGTACCACTACTGTCACATGCTTTCTGAAAGTTTAGTTTGCTTATAGGCATTCATGGTAAGTAAATACTACATTTTACAATACTGCATTTTAACATCTGGTCAAAACAATTGAACAAAATGTATTTTGGTGCAATTGCTGATTTTAGAACTGTTTTAAACACAGGATAAACTGTGATGTTATCGGAAACATTTCCACTAACATGGCTTTTTTTTTTTAAAAAAAAGAATCATTATATTACTTCCTAAAAAATAAAAAATAAAAATCTAATTACTTTTACTCATATTGCATCCCCCTTTACTTCATGCGTAGACTCTCTGTATTGTACTATGGCCAGAATGATGCAGGCATGCAAAACATTAACATAACAGGTTAGCAGCAAAAGAATGTGTCATACACAAGGCTAATTTGATTATAGGAAATATCAGGTTAAGTATTTCTAGCAGAATTGAAAAGTTCATTCCATCAGAAGGGATGGACAAGGCATGAATGAGGATGGAAAGGATGGAAAAATAGATTATATTGTAAGTAATTGAATAAAGAAATGAAGTTTTACTTCTCTTGCCTTTTTTTTAAGTAACAAATTACACCTTACTGACATAAGCAACCCCATTCATACCTCATTCAGATCAGTGAAACTACTTGCTGAAGTCATGTCCAAAAATGTACTTAAGCTGCTGAATCTCATTTAGCTTAAATCCTTGTAGATTTCAGGCAGACTTTTGACATCTGAATAAAAATTAGGAATATAAATATCTGTCTAAATCTGTATTTAGCGAACTATCTAATTTAGATCAGGCTAGGAAACTGAGTCTTCAGAATACACAAGAGCGTATATGCCGATGTGTATAAACATCAGGAAGGCTGAACCACATAATAACTAAATTAACAAAAGAATATCTGTAGATAACATAAAAATATCCCATGGTCCCATTATTTCTTTGAGAAGTAGAATTTACCAATTATTTGTCCATGAAAATAGAATTCACCAAATATTTGTCTATGAGTTGGTCTGTCATATGAAATTGTCAATTTTATCAAACCTTATGGAGGCTTGTTTTCCTGGAGTTCCCTTTCACAAGAAAGGGTTCACAAGCTCAGCATTAACTTTTGAGTCAAAACCTACCTTTATCCCAGCAGTTAGATCAGTCACACAATTTCTTTGAATGAGATAAAAGGTTCCCATCAAAATTCCTATTCAG
This sequence comes from Tinamus guttatus, assembly GCF_000705375.1. Next base: position 143,214 of record NW_010587896.1, read on the forward strand.
CAAGCTATACCATCAATCTTGTTTTATACAGACGTGAACACTCAAATGTGTTCATCTGCAAGATTCCATAGACTTCTTTGTTCAGAGCATTCACCAAGAACTTGGAGATCTGACCCTTCGGTTTAGTCAAAATTGACGCTGAATTTTTGATATCCATACAGCGGCCATACCTGCTAGAGTTTAAAATCACTTTCTCCTTTTGAACCTGGTTATCTCAATAACTTATTATTCTGGGGGAAGAGAATAATTCTCTGTGATTTACTTCATGAATCAGACCTGATGCAGCACAAAAGAGTTTCACAATATGTGCTAGCTGTTCAGACGTTGCTTTTCTGTTCTCTTACACATCTCTATCAGTTTAAAATAAATGACATTTCAGTTTGTGGTAACTCTTTTTTTAATGGAAAATACAACTCATTGGTCAGAAAAATGTTTAAATTTTCATGATTTTTTTTTCTGTATTTCAACAAAAGAGTTGAAGAAAATTTTTACTCCCTCAGCATTTCAATGTAGCTGTCTCCTGAGGACCTAGACTTGCTCTATGAAATATGCAGGTTGTAAAACAAAAACTAGATATGTGTGGAAACTGTAACCAGGAAAGAAACATACTGAAGTTTGTGAATGGAAAACTAGTATGACAGCAGCTGGGCATATTATATACATATTTACATATACTTTTGTATTAGTATTATCATGATTTCCAGTGTAATTATTTTTTTCTTTTAAAACAGCTACAAATAAAGATATGATGTTCCTGTAGATCTCTGTAGAAAGTCATATTTCTTATTCTCTTAGAAGGGTTCTATAAGAACTAGAAGAGACTTCAGAACTCACTAATTTAACTAAGTATATCATCATGGCTAAGCTTTGTGAACGATGATATGGGAAGGGCTTTACCCACGTTTGCTGCAAGCATGCTGATAGCTAAAAAGACTGATGTGGGAAAGGCAAGTCCAGTTGCAAAAGGCACAGCAGAAGGTCTCCTTAGGCAGTATTGGAGAGGCACGGTTCTTTCTGCGCTGTCTTTTCTCTTCGAGACTGATTCTCAAAGGAAGCAGCAGCGTTATGGATGGTGCAGATGTCTCCCATGTCTCCTGATCTGAGGCCAGAGTGGACCATTCATAGTAGTCAATATGGCCAAAGCTGAGGTATTGTTTCAGGGAGTCCTTGTAACTCCTCTTTGGGGCTCCTCTCTTGCGGCAGCCAGTGGTGAGTTCACCCTAAAGCACAATCTTAGGGAGGTGGTGATCTTCCATCCTGGAGACGTGCCCCGCCCTGCGCCTCAATACTAGTGACCCCTGCCTGTTCAAGGACAGCCACATTAGTCACGTAATCAGTCCAGTGGATGTTTAGGACTGTACGGAGGCAGCGCTGATGGAAGCGTTTGAGGAGTCGCAGGTGGTGGCGGTAGATGACCCATGATTCAGACTGATATAAAAGAGTAGACAGTACAATGGCTCTGTAGACAGAAATCTTTGTACTTCTCTTCAGGTGTTTACTGCACCAGACTCTTTTATGAAGTTTTCTGAAAGCTCTGTGTGCCTTTGCTAACCCGTTGTCTATCTCATTGTCAATCTTACCGCCTGAGTAAATGATGCTTCCTAGAAAGTTGAACTTTTGGACTGACCTAAGGTGTAATTTGCCTATAGTGATGTGGGGATGATGGAAGACTTCCTGAGGTGCAGGTTGGTAGAGAACTTCTGTCTTCTTCAAGTTGACTTCCAGCCCAAAAAGCTCAGCAGCCTCTGCAAAGCAGGATGTTAAGCACTGCAGTGATGCTTCTGTATGAGCAAGGAGGGTGGCATCATCAGCAAAAAGCAGCTCGCGGACAAGGGGGTTTAGGATCTTAGTGTGGGCCTTCAGATGTCCTAAGTTGAATAGGCTTCCATTGGTATGATATCAGATGTAAATGCCATTTTCTTCATCGAGGTCTGTTGTGGCCCTTTGGAACATCATGCTGAAGAAGATTGTGAATAGAATTGGTGTGAGAACACAACATTGTTTCACATAATTGGTTATTGGGAAGGGCTCAGAGAGTGCATTGTCATATCTGTCTTGGCCACGCTGATCCTCATGTAACAGGATAATCATTTTGAGGAATTTGGGGGGCATCCTAATCATTCCAAGATCTGCCACAAGCCTGACACTGCTCACAGTGTCAAAAGCTTTGGTGAGGTCAATGAAAGTTACATAGAGTCCGTTGTTCTGTTCCCTGCACTTCTCTTGCAGTTGTCTGAGTTGTCTGTGGTACTCCTTTTGTCTCTGAAACCACATTGGCTTTCAGATAAGAGTTCTTCTGAGATAGTGGATATTAATCTGTTCAAAAGTATTCTTGCTAGGATTTTTCCAGCAATGGAGAGCAGAGTTATACCTCAGTAGTTTGAGCAGTCTGACTTTTCTTCTTTCTTCTTGTACAGCGTGATGATGACTGGATCACGGAGATCTGGTGGTAGTTTGCCTTTTTCCCAGCAGTGCACAATGAGCTCATGAAATTTAGCATGGAGTGCTTGGCCTCCATGCTTCCAGACTTCAGGTAGGGTTCCATCAACCCCAGCTGCCTTGCCAGTTTTCACCTGCTCTATGGCCTTAAGAGTCTCTCCCATAGTAGAAGCTATATCCAATTCATTTTTCACTGGTTATTGTGTAGTGTGCTAAATTGCTGAACCTTGAACTACACGGTTGGCACTGAAGAGAGTCTGGAAATGTCCAGATCATTGATTCAGTTGGAGATTTTATCTGTCAGAAGCATTTGGCCATCTGCGCTGAGTAGGGAGTTTTGAAGGTGGTATGTGGGTCCATACACTGCTTTCAGAGCCTCATAGAATCCTCTGTGGTCACTCGAATCTGTGCAGAGTTGAGTCTTTTCTGCTAGTTGATCCACCACTCTTTCTGAATGTCTTGAAGTTTCCATTGGAGCTTACTGCATGCAAGACGAAAGGCTGCTTTTCTTATATGGCAATATGGCTGAGCAAGGTGTGCTGGGGAACAGTTCTCTTCTTTGTCAACAATTCCTGGATCTCTTGATGTAACTAAATTGTAACTAAATATATATGTTATAACTAAACAGATCATTATACTTAAATAGTAACAATAAAGAGGACCATTGCAGAAATATGTTAATGAAGTCCACTTTCAGGGAATAGAATATATACCTATCATAACCTGAAAAGGAATAAGGATTATTTTCAAAATTGAATTCATTTTCTTTAGGATTTTAAAGTACCAAATACCTGCATTTCAGTATTACCATCATTTCATTATTGTATCAAGGTACTAAAAGATACTAAAATTCTCTCTTCTGCCCATCAAGAATAAGGAGTCACTTTCTGTCAAGAAGCCTAAGTCTTTGTTCTGGATAGAAACAAGAGCATGGTAATAGATACACAGCTTCAGCCTCACTCAGCATCATTCAGTTGAGATTCTGGTTACATAAATACATGAAAATTATGAATATATGATTCAAATGTACTGAAACAGCAATAAAACTACAGCATAACTCCACAGCAATATAAACATGTAGGAGTGTATCCACACAGTCTTTTGCAACCAGATGCAAGAGAACCTTGCCTGCACTGAAGCTGACTAAGCTTTAGTATGAGCCCCAGAGTATTAAATCTTTCTGATTCATGGCTTGGTCTTAGCACTGCACTAATGCAGATACATGGATTCCAGTTAATTTGGAGTATGAGTAGATTCTGCTTTCAGAAGGTGATGCAGACCTACACTGAAAGTACATCGAAATGTGTGAAAACATCAGAATAGTCACAAAATACGGTACCATAAAACCACAAAAGAGGAATGAAGTTAATATATATGAAGAGTACATGTAAAGCATACATAAAACACACACACACACACACGTATATGCATGCTTGTCTTTTTAAATGATGGCTTTTCAAGGAAGGAGGAAATGTGCAGATGTATATGGCTGATCAGAATATTATTTACAGTGACATCTTGCAGCCTTCAAATTTTATTCATTTGAAACATACCATTTTTCCACTATGCTTCCATAACAAAGCTCTTCTGTTATTGATTTTTCCTTTCCTTCCTTTTTTTTTTTTTAATTTTTCCTTATAAAACTTTCAGTGTCAACCTTGGATTAAGAAAAAGCAGGTCTGGTCGTGCAGATAATGGCATTTTACTGTGTTACAAAAGGTTATAGTCTACTAAAGATGACAATTATAATTGTTTTTAAGCCCTTTCTTTGTCCTATACGTAAGGTAAGCCTGCATCAAAGTAAAATGAATCACTTTTGAGTACACTGATAACCCTACACATTTATTGCATAGAATGTAGGAGGAAAAAGAGAATGCCCGATTAAGAAGCATTGGGCAATGTAAAATCTAAGTACCTGTAGGCTTCATTTATCAAAACAGACATCCTGTTGCAAAGATAAACAAAGGAGACTGTGGAGAAAATGTAGTCATCCATCCAACATTGCTAAGTAACTCTGGCCTCAGCTTCGTAGACACCAGCAAAGCAGGATTCTTTATTTTTTATTTGAAACAATCAGCAGAACATAGCCAACTTTGCTAAAACACAGCAGTTAAAAACCCACTGGTCCTAAAAGCTGCAAGGATTTTTTTTTTTGACTGAGCAATATTGTATTGTCATTGTATTTATTATACTTAGTTTTATGCAGCAGATAGGACTGAACTATTTTTGTTTGTTTGTTTGTTTTTCAACTCTCTGTCCTTTCACATTACCTGAATGGAAAAAAAAGTGATCTTAAACAAAAAGAAAAAAAAATCTAGAAAGTAATATTAAATTGCATGAATTTTCACCAGTCTTTTAAGCCCATGGTGACACAACCTAGTCCTGGTTTGTGAAAAGAGATTTCTTATTCTTCTGAGGTTAGTTATGTCAGCGCACAATTAATAATTAACTCTTCCTTCCTTGGCAGTATCACTTCATTAGCAGTATTTGAAAACCAGCCTACCATTTTAAGGTTTTTTTAGATTAACACAGAAAATTATCGTCAGCCAGTCGAATCAAACAATTTAATACATCCTATTCCCTCTCTGCCTGTCCCCAGAGCAGTAAAGCTTTTTTTCTGTCATATTATTTTTCTGTGTAGCAGCAACATAAAAAAAGGCTGAAGTTATGGCTCAGTTTTGGAAGTGACTTGGACTAATGACCAGCTCTGTGCTAAGTATTTTCAAAGTAAAAAGATGAGGAGGACTGTGGTAGAGACAAGGAAATACATGCTTCAGAAGCAAAATTTCAGGGGCTACCTGGGAAACGTAGGAGACACAAAGTCTGTAGCATTTTTCTTCTTGATGAATGAAACAAGGGTCATTTCAATGAAGTTTCTACCATACATAATTTTCAACATGCAATACCTAATAATTTCCTTTTAAAAGAAAAGAAGTTCAGAGCATTATTAAGCTGTTCTAATCAGCTATATATTATAAAAATAAACAAACAAAACAAAACCCAAATCACCACCATCAACAAAACTACTGAATGGAAATTAGCAGGGTCTACAATCTGGTGCATTATCTAGAGCTTCGTTAGATAGCAATGAGGATAGTTGTTTTTATCAATGAATGAAGTGAAGTCTGAATATATCTATTACTGTCTATATTAATGTATAATATCTGTTATCTTGTTCTGAACGTAGCATATATTAATATGTTAATATAAACACAAAATAATATAAATACAAAATAGCTAAAACATCTTTCTGTATATGCCCTTAAATATAAACCTATTAGATTCACAACTATATTAGTATGACACATGCTTGCCCAGATTAAATAGAAATCGTAATTTCAGGGTTTTTCCTTTTAATTTCAGTGCTGTTAGAAGTGTTTGAAAAGCAGACAACTGAAAGTCTAGAAGAAGTTCCTGTTCAGAGGAAGACCAAGGTTTTCAGGTGTGTTAAGTCGTCTAAATAAAAGATGAGATCTTACTGAGCTCAGCTGCAGCAGGGAGTTCCTTAAAGGAAACACAATAACAGAGAGCAAATGATTTTTAAGATTATTTTCATAAGGCATTTCAGATGTGGTTATACACAGAAAATATATAGTACTGATGTGGTAAAAACAAACATATTCAATATATTCCATCGCTTTCATAAGCATTGATATAGTCTCTACAGGCCCTTAAAAGCAGTTTTAACCTCTGCTAAGAGGTTAATACCATCAAAATCATTCTAGTTATGTAGGCACAGAAATTACACCGAAAAAAAAAAAAAAGCTATTAGACATATACTCTTTTTGGTGAATACATTCCATTCTGAGAAGAATTCTTCTGTATTGCTTTGTTGAATTTTTAAAGGGTAATGATCTAATCCAGTTATCCATGCAAGTTTCCTATCACAAACATGTGACATGGATAATAGTTTAAGAAACCTAAACCTTTAAGACAATAGAAAAAACTTAAGATCTATTAAGACAATAGCCTGCTTGAGCTGAATGCTTGAATTTATACCTGTGTCCAGCACATAAAGTGGACATTCCGGATTCCATGTCAGGAAAATAATAAGAAAGATTCAATAATTTTACTGACAATTCATATTCACATTCCAAACCCTTCTCCAAGTAACGGTTGCTTCAATAAATAAGTCTTAAAAAGGCACCTTAGCATACGGTAAACTACATTTCATCTAAAAAACTGAGATCATTCCCAGTCAGTGAGAACAGACAACACAATACAGCCCCCCTTTTTTTTTTTCACAGATATAGGGTGGCCTCCTCTACAGCGTTTTTTGGAATAGTTCCTGGCATACAGCATCAGCGGAATCATGTTTGATTCATATTTCAACACTGTGTTAACAAGAACAAAGTGACATCAGCCAAAATATACTAGGAATCATGCTAACAGGCATGTAGCAGGTCTCCTTCTTTTGTCTTGTCCTTATTTATATTACTACATTGCACCTTATTGAGTACTTTGTTAATAGCGGAACATCTGGCTTCAAGTTTCTGTTCTACATCAAAAAAAGAAAAAAAAACAGTGACTCAATTTTGTTTTCTTGCATTCAGCTATGTGTTTTGCTTATTGAACAACAATAAGGTATTGTGAGGTCATCTGAGGAGGATGAAAAGCCTAAACAAGAGATAAAGCAACATCAAGACTGACAATTTCACTACTGCTGTCTGATGATTTGTAGTATAAATTTAGGGAGCAACGGATTTTTTTTTTTTCCAAACTAAAAAAGTATTCTGAAGTTACAAAGTTAAGCAGTGATTTTGGGAAGCTACATTTTAAACTTAAGCCTCAAGTATTTGTCTCACATCTTTCTCTGTGAATCCAGGCTTTGTCACAGAAATAGTTGGCTGAATCTGAGCCTTAATTCTTTTTGAAATCTGCAAGAATTTATATCTCAAACACAGTTCAGGATTTTACATCTTTATGATGCTAATACACCCTAATGCCCTGTGCTTACCCTCAGAGCTGTACTGATGTGGAACCACTTTTTCAATATACCTAGTCTTCCACTTTGCAAGTAAAACCAATGTTTGAAAAATCTGCACCTGCAGTTTGTACTCTGTTATGCAGTGCATCATCTCCTTTAATTCTGTTGATTTCAATGGACTTCCGCCAGATTCATATTCACATTTGGTTCACATACGACATAAATACCCCCTTATAGCCACAGATATGCATCACTTTTTTTTTTCTATTTCCAGTAAGATAGATTATACTATGTTTATAAATGTGACTTCAAATGTTTATTAAGAAAAATTGAGCAGGCCAGCCAAACCCTGGCATTATTATTGCTAATTTTTTATTTTCTTCACTCAATTACTAGTTTGTATAGAGGTCTCTCCACTAGGGGTCGCAATGAGACTGCTTAAATTACTGATTGGTAAAATGGAATAAACAACGAGCATGAAAATTCATCAGAAATAATGTTTTGGTCCATGACGGACAAAAATTATATAAACTATTATGGGAGACTGCATGACTTTTTTATTGTGAATTTAAGTAACATATTCTCCATTTATAGCTTGCTTCAGTTGTGTAACATTGACCCAGTTTTGAAAATATAAAGCCTTGTACTTAGTATAAAATACACCATTAACAAAATATATTTTGATATGTATATTATACTAATATGTAAGTTATACTAATATGGAGCGCATTTTTTTTTTCCCTCCCTCCTGAAATCAGGAGGAAATCCTTTTTCCTCATTCGGTCATGAGAAAATGCTAGTGTCTAGGTTTAGGTTTTGAGATGACCCAAACCAGAGCTTCCTTTTCAGTACTCCTAGCCATGCCATGGCAGTGATGAGACCATCTTTATTACTTGGTGAATATCCACTGAATATCTCCCCAGAATATAAATAAATGAGAACAGTGAGAAAACACTGACACTTTTAAAAGGAGGCCCACACTATTATCACTTCCCTGTGTAGCTCTGAGGCTACCATAATGACCCTGCTTACCAGCAAAATCTGTAAGAAAAACTTCAGGAAATTCCTTAACACTATGCCTCCTGCTATTGCTCTTATCGCACCACCCTAAACTTGCCCAGGGCTGGTTGTGGCTGTTTGGAGATGGTTGGAGGCAGTTGTGGCTGGTCAAGTGTTGGGGCCTTAGTAAGAATATATAGGAAAGTGGAGATTGTGGGGAACTGGACCGACGCCTAGCAACCGAACACCTGGAGGAGAACCAATCAGCCAATGAGTGCTGCTCCTCAGCGCATGCCCACCTGCACGGGTATAAAGCCCTGCTACAGACAACAGCAGGGTGGAGTTGACTTCACTTCCCATAGAGGTGTTGTTCACTCTGGCTTGTGGAGAAGGCTTTGGCACTTGCCACAAGTTAAACCACCTTCATATTAAAGTGCTGCTCACTCTGATTTGTGGAGTGTGCCTCAACAGTCAAGCCTTTCAGAGTCGGTGATTGTGGTGGTCCTGGTGATGGTCATGGTCCTGGTAGCGCTGGTGGTCCTGGTAGTGCTGGTCCTGCTGTTGGTGGCGGTGTTCAGTTTTCTTGCATATTACTCTAGGAATACTAAAGGAAAGATTATGAGTGTAAATCTGAAATTAGTTTTAAAAAATCTTTTTTTTTTTTTTTTTTTCAGTGATCTCATAATAACTGGTGTATTTTGCTTAGATTATTAAGGTTTAAATTAGGCCAACAGTAACTGCGGGAGGCTGAAAAGGGTTCTGTCAGGCCCTGGCCCAGACTATGTGTGTGCTTGCTCAGGGACCGGGAAGTTTCAACCAACCTTGCTGCTCCTGAAACTCCTTCTGGGTCCTGATGGGCATGGGTGCAGTGGCAAGTGCCTTGGGAAATCCATCGGAGCCATCCGATGGAGCCATGTAATTTTCCATCGAGGTGACTACTCTATGGTGAATCCTAGGGATCAGCAAGCAGAATGAAAGTTAACTAAATTGTGGTGCTTTGGCTTTTTGAAGTGATGGACCTTCAGACAACGTCCTCACATTTATTCTCATCTAAACTTAGGCATTGAAGAAAATGAGGGATGCCTCAGAAACTCATAATCCTTTTTCCCCTAAAAAGATGGCTTTTGAACTCCTAAAGTGGAATATTAGAAGTTTAGAAATATTATTATTAGGTGTGCTCTTACTGCTTTTACTGTAAAATCAAGTGCTGCTGTCGACAACTGACATTAGCACATAAAGTAAATTCAAGTATGGGCATTTGGTCATTCATATAAAACAGCAGAATCCTTTCTATTGTCAGATAAGTAAGGCATATTCAAAGCCACTCTCTAGTTATTTCTTTTTATTCTCTCCCATAAATTCCATACATTTGCTTACAACCTATCAACTGGTTACCTAGAGACTTGGTATAAGAAATAGAGTTAGGGTCACATCTTCAGCAATGTGCTATAAATGCGTATTATGTATGTGTACACATATGTAATTACGTAAAAGGGATAACTGTTAATTTCTGAAGGGTTTATGAGGTACAAAATTCACCCTGGAATTCAGAGATTTTAAATGAACTTGATAAGCTGTTTCATTAAAATAAAGACATTTTTTAATTCAAAAATTGCAGTTTAAAATTTCAAAGGTGTTCAAAGTTAGAATTTTTAAATTCATGTTGAAGATAGTGATAATTATAAAGACAAAGAATCTTACTTAAATAATAATAAAAATCTGGAAGTCTTTAACTTATTCAAGGTGGTCTAATCAATGTGCACTAATAAACTATGGTAGTTTAATTTCTGACTTTGAAAATAATTAGTCTTGTTATGATGTCACTATAAAAAAACACTGTTTTTAGTTAGTGCTTAGTGACACTAATTATTTAGTGGTTAGTGGTGTCACAAAATTTTGCAAGTGACATTACAATTATGAGCAGAATTATCTGTGCAATAGTCATGCTTTTATTCGTCATTATATTACTATTAATTTAATATAAACCTAAAATAGGTTTAAAATATATTTTTAATGATGTTTGTTTTTTCTATAAAACCCATGAGCTTTATAAAACAACGAGCAAAACAACATAAACACATACATGATATATACTATAAATTATTTGAAGAGATTAAACTCGTATGCATGTTTAGTAAATTAGTATGTGTATAAATATTAATTTTGTGTATTTGCTTACATCAACTTCCAAAATAAAATATGTGCATTATGCCAATAACATTTATATATATATACACACACACAAAATATCTATACACAAATTGTATTTTGTGTTGTGTATATATATGTTTGTGTACATATATGTAGATAAGAATGTTTAGTTAGATATAACTGCATTCCCTGCATTCATGGTAGATTCTAGAGCATTTCTTATAAAAGTAAGTGGTAGATAGACTTGGCAAATGCTTGTCATTTTTTGTGTAAGAATTGTGAGAATTGCTTTGTAATTTTTAAGAAATGCTTTTTTCATCGGGGTTGTATGCTTCACTGCTAGAAGATATTACTCTCAAATTATTGTTGCTATTTTAGCAGCACTTTCTATTAACATAGACGCAAGTGGTTTCCCATAATGTGCTACTATTACACTTTTGATGATGTGATTGACAGCAACAACCATAACAGTGTGGTATTATTGTCTGAGGTGGTTACAGGTAAGTTTAAAGAACAATTTATACTTGATGAGCATCATAGCAGAAATGTGCACATAAGACAGAAAAATGTATCTTCCCTCATTTGTTCCATTTTAGGAATACTTGCTTCACTAAAAAAGGAGACTGGTTGCCAGACTACAATCCCTTAGCATTTAAGGGACTTTCTTCCAGCTAAATTACTATGTTTATTAATATTTCATAAAAAATGGCCGACCATTTAACACAATACATGCATCTGTCCGATAAAGAGATAGTGTCTTTTCATTGGGTCTTGGAATGCTTAATAATTTAAAGCACAAATGGATAGGATTTTTCAGTGTGCTAATAATGTGTCACTAATAACTGAAGAGTCCTAAAGACATATGTTCCTTTTTGTCTTGCTTTTGCAGTTTGTGATTAGCTCTGTAAGAAAGAAAATTAGGTACTTGGGAGCTAAAAAATATCGATGTGAAGAAGTAGTAAAAAAAAAAAAAAAACTATGGTTCTATACTTCCTCAAGCTAATGACACACTAGATTCAAAAAAATTAATAACCAGCTCTGCTATATGATATGTGTACAGAGAACTAAACAGCACTTCATGCACTGTGTCTAGAATATTAATTGTGATGCACTTCACAGATGGTCCAGAAGAGGGAAGTGTTTACTCTCACATACGGCATTTTTACATTCTGGACTTCATCGAATTATTGAGGAGAATAAAGCTAAAGGTGTCCTTTTTCCTCTTTAAGATAAAATTAGGGTTATTAAGACAGTTATTTTTGTTCTAAAATACAGTGCTGCAGATTAGCAGCTGTTTTTCAGTTGGCTCCTTATCCAGAAATGCCAGTCTTTTGGGATCTGTGGAAAGTCTCCGGTAAATTTATCTCTCAAAAAATATGTTTTTATTCTCACTAAATCTTCCATTTTTCAAGAAATGCGACACCTGTTGAATTTGTAACATCAATAATTAAATGGGGGCATAAGTCGTCTGTTATTTCTGTCTATATTTGGAGAGAAGCTTCTGAAAATGTACTTATATTTGTTGTGGTGACAGCATATGCTCCATCCTAACATTAGCCAGAAGTATATAATATATCAGGTACTAAAATCAGGCTTTTTAAAAAAATTATCAGATCTGAATAAGTTTCAGTGAAAGTTTTTAAAGACTTAGCCAAGGACCAAGTCAAAGTTATATGAAAACAAGTGAGATAACCTGGCTAATTGAAGACCAGTTACCAGGTACTGATCACAAGCATGATAATGCAACCGATGTTATGGAACTTAATTTATGAAGTCTCGATAAATGCCAATTAGCACAGGTTTATATAAAGCTCTTTTTGAACTGATATATCTTTTAGAAGAGAACAAAACTCTGATAGTGGTTTTAGTGCCAAAGGCTAACATCTGTATTTTTCTGTGATACCGCCTGTTTGCTACATGATGTGTCTTTAGAATGCTATATTATAAACAAGATATACATTGAATATTTTACAGATTAACCAGTATGTAGGTCTGAAAATGTAATCTTAAATACATGGGTCATGAAATAGGGATACTATCTGCCCAGATCTTTATACAATGCATGAAGAGAAATGGGCTTTCATAGAAATTAAGTTAAATGGACATTGAGAAGGTCACTTAGACCTAGGCTACCTAGAGCATGACTTTGGCTGCAGGGACCAGGTGTAGATAGTACCTCTGCCCTTTCTCCTTATGAAATGTATGAAAATTTCCTTTTCAAATACTGTCAGAATGTTGAGCTGAGGTATCATCCAGCATGGGAGATAAAAGCCCAGCGCTTAACTGGTTTACCCTTCCTCCATGAAAAGTGATCTGTCTGTTCATTCTTTCACAATTTTCACTGAAAATATCTAGCAATTCCTTTATAGCAGGTACACTATGTAGAAAGATCTTGAGATTTTCCAGATAAAAATTCCCTGAATAGTATCTGTATTCTGTAAAAGTCAGCATGGTGAAATTAATCTTATCTAAGATTAGATGCCCTGAATATTAATGGCGATGTCTGAAAAAGTCACCCTAGATGTCTTCTGAAGTATATGGATAAAAATGCAAAGGTTAGGGAATTACTTTTCTGATGTATCTTGAGGACATGCATCAGAATGAGATTGTTTCACAAAAGTGGCTCTATAGATGGCTTATTCAGATAGAGATGCTTGCATATAGTCAGTTGAATCCTCCCTGAGATAAACTGAAGGTTTAAAGCCAGAACCTTGGGAGGAAAAAAAAAAAAAAAAAAGTATCCCTTAGTCTATCATTTCCTAGCATGATAGACCTTGAATTATTTCCCGAACAAAATGATAACCTTTATCCACCACCACACTAGAACACACACATAACAAAAGTGCACAGAAGACTCATCAGAGATGAGTCAACAGAAAATTGAAAAGGGATTTTTTTTTTGTCTATATCCTTGGTTGTTTCTTTAAACATGAAATTATTTCATAAAATAGAGGTTGACAGTGCAATCGTTTACTTTAAAAGAAAAGCTCAAATAACCGTAAATTTAATGTGGAACCTGATTCTGTGAGCAAGTGTAAAGCTTGGCTGGAGAATACCTTGTCACTTGAGCCTGCTTTAGACCTCCCTCCTCACAGAAGCTGGCACCCTTATTGTGATTACCCTATAGATAATGACCTGTGTGAAAGGAGAGATTTATTGCCTCATTTCTGGATTTCAATCAAATTTATTAGTAAGAGAATCCAGACTTTGTTTTTCTGAGCCAGTAACAGAGGCTTCCACCAGTCTTTGCCTGCTGTTCTGCATGTGCTCCCAGCACATGAAATGATAGGATCTGCATCATGCAGGCCTCCTCCATTCTTGTTTCCAGCACTGTGCTGCTCTACTAATTCTGAAGTAGTACTGTGCAAGTACAATGTCATAGCTAGACACTAGAAAAGAAAATTAATTTATTACAGAATTCCAGAATCACCAGGATTTGGTATTGATAATTGACACTGCCACCTGGGAGCAGTAGCCCTAAAAGAAATGTGCTGAGGTTTGTGTGCTGATGTTGGGAGGAGGGGTATTTTCTAACACTATGAAAATTCTTGCGAAATACTTTAGTCAAGTTCTTTGGACTGCATTAGCTAAAGATATCTGGTATTAATCATGGTGATCCCTCCCTAGATTTAGAATCTGTTAATATGTTTTAGCAATCATGTTTAAAAATGTCTAACACTTTTTAGAAAAAATACTGATTTTTTGTCAAATGTGAATTATCCCAGAAATATCTACTATTTTTGGTGATGTTCATTACTGCTGTTAGTTACTGCATATGGCATGCTCCTATTATCAGATTTTTTTTCCCTTTCTAATTTTCAGGAAATGTCTTAAACATATTAAGTTATATTAAAAAAAATATTGAGAAATGAAATTCATCAAAGTTCAGAGGAAAAAACAAACAGCACACATCTTAAATTCTTCTCTATTGTTCTATTTAAGAGTTAACATTTTTCTTAACTGATCTGTCAGTTTTATTCTGTCACCTTTAGATTTACATATATGAAGAGAAACTGAACTTTATACCAAGCATTAACATTTATGATTGAAATTATATTAGTACATATCTCTTGGCTTTGTATTATTAAATATAATGAAAGGTTCATTTTTATTTATTATGCTGTAGTATATTATTGTAGGATTACAAAATGTGCGGACAGAATAGTTGTTTTCATACTACATACAAGGAGATTTGTGCTCTTTCAAAATAAGATACACTTTCAGGAATACAACTGTGATAAAATGTTCCTCTCAGAGACTACCCACTGACTTCTCTGCTTGGGGCTATATAAATGGGATTTTCTTCCCAGATATGTGGTTGTGTGTGTGATTGGAGAATATGTCACACTAAATGCATAAATCAGGTTGGTATCCATCACGCCAGGATGACGATTAGTCAGCTTAGTACATTCAGTATTCAGCTGTGATATTTTGTGAAATCTAGGGTGGTTTGTGTTGAAATAACTGAAAATATACTGAAATACTGAAATACAGCTTACACAAAATCAACTTCACTTTCCTTTTGGAAAAAAAAAATCACATACATTTTGTTGAAACAAAACTTTCAGTCACTATTAAGTCATTGTTTAACATCTGGTGAGGCCTTGCAGGACACATACTTCAAAGATTCAAATTCCCACTCCTTGCTTTCCAAGTCTAATGGTTTAAATGTTTATCAAAGAAATTGGCTTGGACTCCCTCTGGCTGAGAACATTTGTAGATTAGGAGAGTCATTTGACTAGAGCATATTATGGAAGATGTAGTCCTAATTTCAGATCTAAATCATAGGAAGGCATGGAAAAAAAATCAAGCTGAAAGTCCTATCTAAGAGTATAGAACTTCAGATACTGATTTTGGTATCAGATTTGCTCAAAACTTAATAAGTATGCCATGGATATTGAAGAAACTTGTGTTGGAACATGTTAGCACATTTAATCAACATTTCCAAGTCTTTCAATAACACCTCTTCTGTCCTCTTCAGTTAGTATGAAATAAGCAAAAAATTCTGAGTGGCCACTTAGTGCAGGAGTAGCTATCCCTTGTGTCCCACTGTTCCTCTTGCAGTTGTGTATTTTGGTTTTGTTGTGTCCTAAAGCAAGAATTGAGAAGCTGTGAATTATGAGAATCATAGACCTATTGGCATGAGATGTGTACACTTAGAGATGTGATACAAGTTAATGCAGTGAGATAATAGTATTATAACACATTTTCTTATTACATGGTCAGTGGGAAATAGAACTGGTCTTTATCTTCCTTGTATTCCCTGGAGACTCTGCAGGAGTAAAGTTGCTATATAGGCTTTTTATCTAATAATCTCGTCTGCCCTAAGATTTGTCCTGTACATAAGTACAGGATTCTTTTTTTTTTTTTTTTTCTTTTTTTTTACTAAGTGTTCTTATGTTCTTTCTCACTTTTTTCCCCACTCATTTATTACAATGAAACAATATTAAACTTAGGTTGTTAGTAAACAGAAAAAGACTTTATCACGTTTTCTTAATTAGTGTGGATTTTTTAAAATGAATTATTATTCTTAGGCTTTCAAAAAATAAGATTCTGTTTACAGATGATCACATAATTTATCTCACTAGTGTTTTCCTAGGTCTGTGGTATGCAGAAAGGAATATTTTAAAAGTGATAGCTAACTCTTGCTTTTTTTGATTCAGTTTGTGTCCTGCTATTTTCTGTGCCAGATCCTTTCATCTCATACATTCTCTCAGTATGTACTTATGTTCTCCAATAACAGCTGTGCTGCAGGACCACTACAAGCTTCCTCACAGCAGTATCTTGTCAGCTCTAGCAGAGCCCTCAATAGCAGAAGCTGGGAGAACAAGGCTACACTGATAAGCTCCGTCTTTGCTGCAGCATCACTCAACACACAGTTTTGAAGGCTGCCTTAGCAAGTTTGACTCCTGAAGAGATCTCAACAACACCACACAAATAAGCTTTCAGAAATAAAAACAGGGCTGGTACACTCTTAACAGATCATGATTTCCCTATATATAGCTCTTTAGATGGAAGCTTACTTATCTGCTAAATTCAGCAGAAAGCATTGTGAAAGGAATCACTAACCCAATTACTTGTTAATCTGAAACCTTTTCAAATATTGAATATTCTGTTTTTTTTGTTGTTGTTGTTTTTGTTTTCCTGGTGCATTGCTGCATTTTACTTTTACTATGTTGATTGCATCTTAAAGCAACTTGTCTGTGTAGCATTGTGAAACCTGAACTTATTTGAAGTTTCGTAACCTCTAAGCTGACCTGATTTCTGCTACTGTGTATGAGTAGACTATCTATCTACAGTAAAAAGAAAACAGCAAATAGCCAATTTACACTGACACATTTTTGCACTTTTAATAGCTAGGACATCTGCTGAGTTGTTTCCTATAGTTTGCTTTTCCTGACCATGTGCACATATATATGACTCACTAGAAAATTATTCAGATGTTCATTAACATCCCAAAGTCCCACGGCAAGCTGTTCACTAACCTGCTTAAAAAAGAGCTATATTTGTTATTTACTCAAATTGATTGATACAGGTGGGAATGCTATAGTATTAATCATAGAAGACCATGAGTTGGTGGAGTTCACGATTCAGCGAGGAGGAGGCAGGGCTGTAAGTAGCCTTGCGACGATGGACTTCAGGAGGGCCAACTTTAGCCTCTTCAGGAAACAAAAGACTGCA
Organism: Tinamus guttatus; assembly: GCF_000705375.1. The sequence goes on from NW_010587896.1 coordinate 160,411, forward strand.
GATCTAATTCAAAGGTCCTTGAGCTTCCAAACCTGTGTTCGAAATTTCAGTTTCTCATAATCTTTTTTTTTCCAGTGTGTATCAGAGGTCTTAAGCTCGGGAACGGATAATCTTTAGCAAACCTAATATATTAAAAAAAAAAAAAAGAAACATGAAAGTAAAAAAAAAAATGTATTTTGCAAAAGACAAAAAATTGCTAATAAATACAAGTTAATTATTGGAAAGTTCCTCAAAGGAAATGCATTTAACTTTTAAAAGGTAGGTGTTGCTCTCATATTTAATAACACAGTGAGAGGAACCACCTGCAATATGAGAGGCACAAGCTGACAGCTTCCTTTAAATAAGCATTCCAGTCACCAAACTCTTCTCTGTAGAAGGTACTCCATTGGATAGTCTTCTATTGGATATTATTAGTAACAAGTTCTGTGGAGCAAAGTGACTTTCTAAAGTGGGAGTATTTTTCTTTTGACCTTGCTTAATTACAAAGAATTAAAGGTCTCAATATGAGAAAATACTATGTTTTATTGTAGCCCTATTTTAGCAAATTCTGAAGAAGATAATTTCTAGCAATAGTGTTGGTCTATACTATTAATAGCTTTTCAATCATTTTCAATCACAGCTAAATCAACACAAACTCTTGGAGTATGGAGTAGCAAAGCACATCAAGAGCACAAAATCAAATGTCCTGTTATGCATATCTAACTACATAAGTAATTATGTTCTGCATCAAAAATAGTTGTTCTACCTGCTCAGACTAAACGAGTTGAATATTTTGGTAGCACCAGGCTATTACACTAGCAAAATAGATCACCATGATTTGTTTGCTAGAAAAGTTAGAAAATTCTACTAATGACCTCTGCTATGTGTGTCCAAGATCAGTGATAAGCCACACGACGTTTTTGATGTCACATTATCTCAACTTTTGTCAACCAAAAGCTCCTTACTAATACAGCTCCTCTAAATCCTGCTTCTGACTAGAAACATTTAGCTGTATTCCTTATTCAGTTTTAACTGGCATTTCATTCTCACTGTATCTGTTATGATACTGTGTTGGATGCAAAGTAGAAAGAGAGCAGTGATGGAATTCTAACTTGTACTAACTCATGATAGTCCCAGGAGACTGCATACAGACATTCAAAGAAAAATACTTATGGAGCCAAAACTGTGTGATCTTGTCAAAATTCTCAGCCATGGGGAGCTGCGAACACTAGTTTCCTTTGGGACCTGTTAGAAACTAATAAGCATTATCAGGTTTTATCCTTTTTTTTCAATCTCATTTTTAGCACTTCTTGCTAGAGCATTTTACATCTTAAAAAATGTCAAAAGAAACAATTCAGGTTGTAGCAGTGCTGTTGTTACATTTCTGGCTGCTCTCATGAGGAGGTATAATCACACAGAATTACACAGAATCGCAAGATGGTTGAGGTTGGAAGGGACCTCTAGAGATCATGTAGTCCAACTCCCCTGCTCCAGCAGGCACACCTAGAGCACGTGGCACAGGGTGGCGTCCAGGATAATAGCCTGGCCATCAGCGTAAATTGAAGAAAACTTGAAGTGTTGCTCAAATCGTTTTACTACCACTTTGTAATTATACTAACACAAAATGAAAAGTGTGAAATTGGACAATAAATAGTTATTTTGTGGAAATCATGCAAATATAAATGTAAAATATTTTTACAAAGAGCAATACGGAACCATTAGTTGCATCAGTTCAGTTAAATCTCAGTCACTGAAATCAGTTAAGATCCAAAGTAATCCCTGTCCTGTTCCTTGTTACTGAGGAATTATTATTCAAAAGTGGTTTTGTGGCAATAACTTTAACAGAAGAAGAGAGTAATTACAAAACAAAGTTCCAGTTTTTGAGTATGGAGATGGCAGTTTGAAGAAGTCGAGGTAGTATTTTGTTCTTCATTTGCAAATGGTGGCACCAGGAAGTAGAAAATAAGTTAAGGTACTGTGAAAAGCAAAAGGAAACCTAACATTATTAAAGATATGTGTATGATGTATGAGATTATGTGACTGTGAGAGACACTAGAGGATTAAAAGTGTATTAGAACTGTAGTCCCACTAAGTAGGTGAATTAATTGCTGACAGAATTAAGGACAATTTGAAGACATTCTTGAGTAACAAGAGAATCTCTATTAAAGGTCTTATAATTCAGGTACTTCCAAATTTGGGGAACAAAAAGATAACCTTTGTGCTCAAAGAAATATACAGCAAGGACAACAATTATATTAATTAGTAACTAAATGAACAAAAACATAAACATGCAAACAAATCTCTTCATTTATTTATAGGCCCTGAAGTACTAACAAAGTGGCATTTCTGATCATATGCAAAGGGAGACTGTTTTCAAAATATAGTATGCATATATTCAAAATATAGTTTGCATATATTTTTCTACAGTTAATAAATCAGAAGGAACAAACTTCCATACCTCCCTGAGAAATCCCTAGTAAAATTATTTTAATCTGATTAGAATATGTGAGAAAAAAAAAAAAAAAACTCTTGTTACTTGCAACTAAAAAAAAGAGAAGAAAAAATGAAATAATAATTTTATTTAATAGAAATTATTTTTTCCTAAGTGTATTAATGCAAGAATAAGAACTGTTAGAACATCAGTGTCTCCTGCTGCCTTTCAAAAATAATTAGCAGAAGTGGATGTCTGGGAAACTTTACCTAGAGAGGAGTTCTGGCTAGTGCCAGTAAACATCCACTGTGGGTTTTGGACTGTGAGAAGTGCGCATCTAATTAACAAATAATGAATTAATTCTTCAGGATTATTTGTAAAGCCAGTCTGTAGGACTGAGGCAATCTCATCCAAAAGAGTATGTTTGGCTATATAACTTTGTCTTGAGGGTATCAACCTATATATTTCAGCGGCTGCATTCTGGTGACAGAACTGTGATTCAGACAGGATATCACTTCTTTTAGAAAATATTCTGGGAGATATTAAGATTTTTAAGAAACAAACCAAATTAGACTTCTAACTGGAGCCTAGAATATAGGTATTTAGTGGGTATGTTATTCTGAAATATGGACATAATTCTCCTCAGAGGAAAAAGGCCTCAGTCAAAATCTTGCCTAACTGTTGTCAATGATGTCTATACTTCCTCTAGGATCATACCTAACATATGATTTCCCAAATGAATGCTACATGATAAGTCCTAATGATACTCCTACATTGTGAGTATTGACATATTGTTTTTTTAAGACACTGATACATGTTAACTGAAATATTCTTTGTCAACAAACTATCTTGGCTTGCGGGCATTGCTAGACACGTTTGACAGACAATCACAGTTTATGATGTTCTACTTTATTTCCAGCTGTTCTCTTCCAGGCCAAGATTGGTACATTTAACCCTGTGATGATAACTGCCAATAATCTAATCATCTTCATCTGCTACTGGCAAAAGCAAAATTTATCCAGGAACACTTCATTGTGCTCTGTCTTTGGTTTAGGATGTAGTGAAATGAATAGATACGATTCAGCTCTGAACTTAGAACAATTTTTTATATAGCTATCTTTTGATTTCACAAGTATGATGTAATCTTCCATAATAATATTTTTGGAACCAAGAGAAAATTCTAATGCAGCAAGAAACATATAAAAGTGCAAGTATACTTTACTTCTTTCAAAATATGTCAGTTTTTGTCTTCTTTTAAAGAAGTTGATTCTATAGAGTTTCCACCACTTAAACCACTGACATTGATAGTATTTCATCACGTCAGTAAACAAGTGGCACACCAATATTTACCTTTGCATTTCTGGCAATGCCGTCCATACAATAAAATGCTAATTGTTTTCAGGGTGGTTTATCCTACTATCTGTGATCATGATTGCTCTCATAACAGAACCTTTTTCATGTAAATTAAACTGTCTTTTTATAAGAGTCTCATTAAAAATTACTATTTCCTCAGTGGGCTGAGACAACATAGAGGTGACATATGTGTTCTCTAGGGGAAAGGATGGAATATTTGAATGCATGACAGAACTTTGCTTTGGAAAATAAATTCATCTTGGTAACTAAAGGGAAATTAAGTGAATTTTATTTTTACCTCGTTTTGAAGAGGAATCTTGGAGTGCATTTATGAACATAATGGAGAGATACAGTTTTAATCCTAACAATGATGGCAGCTTGGTTTCTGACTCATCTTTGCACTATGAGTACTCCTCTCTATAATGGTAGGGTTACAAGATTTTTGCCCATAAAAATGATAAGGTAAAATACATGAAAAGACCTCTTCTTCTTTTCATGAATGTCTATAACTGTCATCAGTAGCAATGAGAACTGAGAGAGAAGTTTGGAAATTAAGCAAATACTCCAAAATAGTCCTAAATATTTTGTTAAAATTTTCAAGACAAAGCGTTTATTGCATATGAGCCAAATACTTATGTCTTTATATAAAACCTAGCAATTAAGGAGCAATGTGTCTTTTCCCTTATTTGTGTTAGAATGAAAAAAAGCAAGATAATTTATTTCTTAATCTGTTGTAAAGATCTACCAAGCAGAAACAATGCTTGGCAATAATGTAACAATATTTGCAAATTAGGGTACCTAGTTAGCCTACTGCAGCAATGAGAAAGTTTCTACCTTTTATATATTTGTTTATGTATTGTGTATGTGTATGTATACACACACATATAATACACACCTATATATATATATATATATACACACTTCTTTCAAGCAGTGAAAAATCATACATTCACTCAAAAGTAATTCCTCATAATGCTTACATAATTCCTCTGTAATGATAAAGGTTTGATTTCAAGGCTGTCTTAATAGGGCATCCAGATTTATTTCTAATGGAGACATTTCTGAAATGTCCATTCTGTATTTTCATAGCTGTACTTGTTCTTCAAAAAGCCTGCCAGTCACAGGGAAGTGCCACTGTTAATTCTCTCAGTCCTTGCTATCTTTGAGAAAAGAAATTTAATTCCTTAGTTTCTTTGTTTGTATCTAGCTCTACTGAGTTGCCATTGCCTATAGAGGAAAAAAAAAAAAAAAAGAGAGAGAGGGAGAGAGAAGAAGGAAAGCAAAGCTAAAATCCCACAAAAGCTCCAAAATAAACAAAAATCTATGAACTTATGAACTCATTGGGCAAATGAAGAATGAGGATTTGGGGGATTTTTATTTTCTTTTTCCTTTTTTTTTTTTTTTTTTTCCATACAAGAGTCAATGCATTTAGCTGGAATCCTAAGAGGAATGTGGCTAAAGCAGAATAAAGTAGAATGACACCATTGACTTCAGATGTGTATGAGGTCTTGCCTTTAACTTTGTTATATTTATAGGTAACGCATAGGTATCTGCACCTTCAGTCTGTTTTCCCCCCAAAAGAGGAAATGCAAAGAAACAGAAAGGATCATGATGCTATTCTGTAACAGCATCTAACAGGATCTAAGACAGAGTGTGAGTCTTGAGACAAGAATATATTGCCTATAATAGAGAGAAGAGCGTTGGAACTGCTAGGGAGATATGCTTTTGTAAGATGATGATGCTATAATTTTGATATTGAGTTTTCAAATATTTTATTTATTTATTTATTTATTTATTTTAAAGTAAATTCTGTATTTAACAACCTACAGGCCTTTTGGAGCCCATACCCATACTCCTGTTGGGTACTCAAAGTTCTGAAAGTTTTCTAGCAATAAAGTTAAGAATAAAACCCCTGAAGTGTTAAGCTATCACTGTGTCACCATGCAGATGAGGCCTGTCCCATGTAGTAGCACAGTGATATGACTGCCTGGCTTATACCACATAGTTTCCATTCAGTCACTAATAGATAACATCAGCAACTGCCTGTGCTGCAAATGTGGTACCCAGACCTTTCTGTTCCAAGTCGTGGCTATATGTTCCAGATATACTATGATTTCTTTTGTTGCAGATATGCAACAGACCTTCAGTTACCTTCAGTTCTTCAGGAAGGAGAACAATGTACACGTACCAGAAAGGAAGCTTGCTGTCTTGCATTTACATCCCGCATATAGACAACAGAGACAAGGGCTGTGAGATTTGAAATGGACATCACTCTTGTCTCTCAATCGGTCTGGTCATAATGAGTGAAATCCTTTATCACTTTTATTAATTCAAATGTTAACCAGAGTTCATTGAACAATATAGGAGTCCTGTGGGGAGAAAAAACATATTTCTCCAGACTTTCATCCTTAATGCTTGATTGTGAATTAATGGTTGGTTTCAGTGCTCTTAACCAGAGCATTGAAATTCATTGAAAATGAATTTCAATTTCAGTCTCCTAGTGGTAGTTTTCCTAGCATCTTAGCTGTGTGCTACCTCACAAGTCTTTTTTGTTTGTTTGTTTTCCTCCTGAATCAGAGTATGTAAGCATTGACAGGACACAGAGATGGTTTAAAAATGTGTTAAGTTAAAGTGATGAATAGCATCTTGGGAAACAGCTACCCAACAGGAGATTATATTTGCCAGCCCTCTTTTTATACTAGCTTTCATCAAGACATTGTTTCAAATGCCTCCGGGTACTATAGCCAAAAAGAACTACTCCAAATCCATGGATTTATTTGTTTTCCACATACTCTATAGATTTCTAATACATTCTTCATAATATAAATACTCCCAAGGTCAAGTTACAGCATAAACCACATGTGAATAGAATGTCACAATGTTAATAGTACTATCTGACTGAAAGTTCTCACAAAACAATAAAAATATCTTATTGCTAAGTGAACTCCTTCACTGATGCTCATCTCCATTGAGAAATGTAGAGGTTATGTCTATACAGTCATAATGCAAAGTCCTTAGTTTTTTTTTACATTTTAAAACATTTTAACTTTTCATCTATAACACACATCCCATTAGATGTTAAGCCTATTTTATTAGCAGATGATTTTCTAGTGCTAACAGTCATTTTGTTCCTATCTGATACTCTCAGTGCTCTAGTAAACTTGTCCAATGGCAAATTCAATTGTCAGAAGGTAGGGAAAAACATTTGCATTCGTATCACAGTCCATCAGGTTCTTTAATCACTTCAGGTAAATAATTCTGAAGACTTTAACTAAATTTAGAAAAATCTCTTCTGTCCCCCTTTATATTCAACAGCTTTTTTTTAAAAAAAAATGTGTTTTCAAATATGAAGGATGGTGATAAATTAATAAATAGCAGTATATTATTGTCCCAGAAGAACTTTACACCAAGAACATTTGTGAGAAAAGCAAGCCTTCAGTTTCCTCACTGATATTCAGTGGATTTTCATGATGATGTAGCAGGCATGAAAAACATACTACTTGTAATCAGAGACTTTAAGGATCAATACACAGATAGAGGACTTTGGATGAGGATAACCCTGCATTTTTAGATTCTATTGTGAACAGGCAGGCAATGAAAAAGCGTTGAAAAACAGGGATAGGCAGCTTAAGGGGAATTAAGAAGGCTATGAAAAACCTCTGGTAATATTAAGAGTCATTTCTAAGGTTGAGCTAGGAAGCCTGACAGAGGGGCTTAATGCAAAAAGTTTATTAGTTGAACTTTCAGGTCCAAAAGTAATGTGCATTCAGCATAAATAGGAGATACTGCCCTTCAGCACAGCAGCCCTCGCTTCTTTTTGTGTTAATCCAGTGTGATCTGTCAAGGTTCTGGTCTTGAGCAAGAATGTAGTATTCCCAGAGATACAAAGATTAAGCTCTTAAACCAAAGTCTAAAAGACCTAGATTTTTTTTTTTTTTTTTTACACAAGGAAATCCAAACATGTTAAGGATTTGGTGGGGGGTGGATTTTAATACAGGTAAGACATCCACTGCTCCTTACCATGTATTCTATGATTAGAACTCAAAAACTGCCATTTCCTCTACCTATTTGAGAGAGGCACAAGTTAAAGAGGAAAATGTAAATAAGTTGGAATAATAAGGACTGAATCTTTTATACCTTGCCATATTTTTTTCTCTCTCTCTCTCTCTTTTTTTTCCTGGGTGGATAGCCTGTTTTGAATTGTACTCTAGAGATTTGCTTCACTATGCTTATATTTCTATTGTTCTGTTAATACAATAGGGAAAATGATGAGCCTTCCTAGTTTCATATCCTAGTGGACTCAGATGTCTTTTTGGGCCACACATCATGTGCTGGAGAATTCAAAGAATGGTTAGTGTGCTGAATCAGCATTGATAAATAAGTAGTTCAGCATACTTTATATTCAAAATTACAGAAAATGTTCATTTCTTTTGACATAAATTCATGCACTTCTGTGAGCTGAGTGAAAATACATGAATTCTGAGCATAACAAATCATATACTAATTTGACTATTTTATTAGAGTCAAGCTCAGAAGACAGAATAATACTGTGCTGTCCGAAATTCATTACTAAGGCATTTGTTTATCTGTATAATAAAATGCACCTCCGGTTACATCTAAATTGACATTTAGAATTTGTAAGACTACAGTCTATTGCAGAGTTATTAATTATTATCAGAATATAAAAATAATTATAGTTTTTTTTGCAGTTATTTGGTGATAAATGCTATTTCTCTCCAGAATTGTTTGGCATTTATTTGCAAAATGTCATTTACTCCAAGAGAAAAATGTTCATATACTTTGTTCACTTTCCTCCCCATTTTTTTTCACCTGTTTGAAGGCTCTTCCTGTATTACTCTGTATCAAGCATCCTTGTATCACTGAACATTACAGCTTCCACTTCTTTTAACTTAAAAGAGTCCATTAACTTATTGTAGGATGTATAAGCTTATTCTTTAAGAGAATGACTCTCTTAGAACTTCTCTATATTTTTTTTCAAAAAATGGAAATAAACACATGCCCTTCCTTCCTTTCTTTCCTCCCTCTCTTCCTTCCTTCCCTCTCTCCTTCCTTCCTTCCCTCTCTCCTTCCTTCCTTCCTTCTTTTTTTTTCTTTTTCTTTTCCTTGTATACTCTGAAAGACCTGAAAAATAACTGCAGAGCTACAAGAAGGAGGGAGTATTGGTGGACGAAATTTTGATTTTCTAAAAACTCAGATTTCCTACTTTTTCTTGATTTATTTTCACTCTATACATTTAAATCTTGCTTTGCTTCGCAAACTTTAAACAATATATAGCAAGTCCTTTTCACTTCTTCTTTATAAGTCTTCAAGGTGTCTTTAGTTCAAGCACTGAGAAATCTGAATTGATGAACAATTTTTCTATAGTCAAGTGCATGCTGCTTTAACTGAGCTACAGCTACTGCTGACATAAAAGCTGAATTTAGTAATGTAGCTACCTTCTCTATTACAGAAAGATGTGTCTTCCTATCAGACTGAAAAGAATTAAACACACTCACAACAAGAATAGTTCTTTACAGGCACAGCAGATAATAACAGTTAACAGTAAAAAGCTAACAAAGGGCAAATCTTCTTAAATAAAAGCTTCTGCTTCATTGTATTTTTAACAATATAATACTGTCTTTGTCTATTGCTGAAACACAAAGACTACATAAACAAAATAATTCTCTGGGAAAAAAATAAGAATTATAGCTCAGTCTATAAGATGGACCCTAGCATATTGGAGTGTGTTTGACATGCCTAAACAAAATAATAGATAGCTTTTTTGGTTGTTCCTTGGTCTTCCCTTTCTCGTCAAAGCATAAAAATGTGGTACCTCATAAGAGAGAATCCTTACCATGAGCTATCACTGTTAACTAGAACAAAGGGAGTTCGTAATAACCATATCACCGTGGTTATATCTGTAAATAAAATAGCATTCTCCCACTGTTAACACTATCTCCATGTAGAGTAGCTTGACTGGAATTCATACTACATAGAGTTTAGTTCTGGATTTCCTATGGACTCCATGCAGTATGAGTATGATCTTAGGACATAATTACATTTGTGGGAGCTTTTTTGTTTGTTTGCTTTTGTGTGTGTATGCATGTTTTCCCCAAATCAATATGATTAAAATACACACAAACTAAACTATAAGCCATGATTGTTTTCCTCCTTGTGTAAAACTAAGGCTACAAGTTGCATATGTTGGGCTGTGACATGAAGACATGTAGGAATACCTGAGGTTACAATGCCATATATGTTAAAGAGGGCTATCTTCTAGAGACAGAGGATGAATGGATCCAGTCATTGAACACTTTTGTGCATGTTGTTTATGTGAGTAATCTATGGCCCTAACTACCCCCTAAACTCTCCAGGAGATTGTCTATTTAGAAGTTGTCCAGAAGAGGTGCAGTGGGTGACCTGACACATCAGCTGGTTCCCTGAACTGCTTTTATTTAGCATTGTAGTGTAGACATCACTACATTGATAAGCAGCAGTTAGTTACCAAAATTATATTGCCTGCATTTTACGTAACAGATGTCTCAAGTGTTCTGCACTCACTCACTGGTGTCTGCAGTAGTTATGATACATAGTAAGATTCTGCAGTGACACTAGTGTATAAAGTCAGTGCTGAATTACAGTATTTTGCTATACAATATAAAAAAGAATTCAGTTACATATGTAAAAACATATGTGTTTATAATTATAAAACAAAATGTGTATAAAACAGCAGTGAAGGGAAGACAGTTCTATTGAATATAACATTTGCATTCAAATTTTAAAAGGATGTTTGAAAATGTTCCTGTAAGCTCTGCAGTGATCTTTTTCAGATCACCTATGAAGTTTTTAGTAGCTTATATTTTGAGATATTTCTCCTGACTTGTTTTCCTAACATCATGAATCCTCTCACTCTATTTAGGGAAGAAAGACTGCCAGTGTAAACCCCAATTATCTCACAAAGAGACTATAGGCAACATTGTTTTGCATTTCAATTACCTTCTTCTTGAGATGATCCCCCTCCCAGAGTTTCACAAAGTTGCACAGTGTTTTGTTGAGAAACATCATCTACATGACTCACTCCCACTGAAAATATCTTGGAATTGTGCAGATTTTTTTAATGTCTTTATTTTTTATCTTATATGAAATAAAACATCAGGTATTTCTAATTAAAAGTATAATAAGAGAAATAACATGTGAAATAAAACAGCAGTCTCAGCTGAGAATACAAGTACGTATGTGCAACTGAGCCTGGCAAATCAACTTTAAAATAACACTGGGGGACACTGAGTGGGACACTACTGCATAATGCCTTTTTACTCCTTTTCTGTTTCTGGTTGCAGAAGCTGTCCTGTGGAAGCTGTAAGACATAGGGTGTCTCAGAAAGGGTGATATAATAGCAAGCTTTTGCTGATTTGGTCTCCTAAGTGTAATACTGCCAATTCCACATGAATAGTGCTTAATGTCTTGTAGAATACTTGACCTAATCTATTAGCAATCTATTTTCACTTACCTTTCACACTAAAATGACTTTCTTCTGCAAACTGGGGCTTTTGTAATTTTGGAAAGGTTATACCTTTCTGCATTGTTATGAGAAAGCCCAGAAGAGAATGCCCCCAAGGACATGTTTTCGCTGTTGTTTCTGGAAAATACAGACAAAACAGCCGATGTTCCTGGGACATCAGGAGAGAATATGGACAAAACAGCAAAGACCGGTTGAAGACAAAGATAAGGACCACCATATCTTCAAAGAACTGTCTGGAACTGGGCAGTAGAACCAAAACAGGGCCTCTGAGCCAGAATGGGGCCATATATGGAAGTGAGTTCTGGGTCGTCCTGGAGTGGACACAGCGAGACAACCACCGGGGGTATCAAAAGACCGCCAGAGAACACCAAAGGGACAGAAGGTGCGTGGGGGTGGGGTATATTAAAATTGGTTCTGGGAAATAGAATGAATATGTATGATCATTCCAAGAATTTAATGCATATGTAGATAATTTAGAAACAAAAGCTTTAGCAAACAAACCTTAGGGTGTGCACGATAGGTGGAGCTATCCCCCGTGCACCCAGCACTGCAATAAAGTGAATGCCTGCTTCTTAATACTACATTGATGTTAAGAGGCTTATTCCCAGTTTTCGGTGACAGTTTCTGGTGACCCAGATGGGACACTGCTTCTGAATCTTGATGGATCTGTGGGATCGCAGGGCCTCCAGCCAGCACCAAGGGATTCTCGGGGAGAACCTCCGATCCCTGGACCGAAGAAGAGCTCTGAGCAGGACCCCTGGGAAGGTAAAGGCATTCCTTTCTTTATAAAAGGATCCTTAAAAAGGTTGCCTGCCCATAAGACAAGGTGAAAGCTTTGCAGGGTTGGGCAAAGATACATAGCTAAGGGAAGGGACAGGTTCAGTCAAAGGGGTCGGCCAAAAAGCTCACCCATGAGATGAAGCGAAAGCTTCGCAGGGAGGGCTTCAGGGTAGCTGCAGCATAAAAGGTAAAGGTTGAAATCAGGATGCAATGATGTGTTAAATTTCCATCAAAGGGTTAAAATCAGGCTTGTATTGCTGGATAACTGTGGTGTTGAAACTTAGAATGGTATCAGGTTTCCTCGTCTGGATCTCGTATTCACTGATTGGTTAATTGTGACATTTTAGAACTCAGAGTGGCATCAGTATTCTCACTGTCGGTTGCTCATGTCTGAACTTTGCATTTGGGGACTGTTACAAGAAAAAGATGGGGACAGACCCATAACGCGTCAACATAATGGGTAATATTTGTTCCCCAAAGGGAAGGGAGAAAGGGATTTTGAAAAGATCTCCTCTGGGATACATTTTAAAACATTGAAAAATATTAGGCGGAGATCCCCTTACTTGCAAACAACTTGTGGAGTATTGTAATCATTGGTGACTGCTATGTACTCTGGAAGATCAAGAAAGAGGCCAAAGAATGGAAATTTAAGATGTAACACAATTTTGTAACATGCTGTTTTGCAGGAAGAGGAAAAGTGGATAAGTGGGATGAAATCCCATATGTAGATTTTTTGTATTTTTTCTCTGAGAAATGATCATGAAACAAGAAAAAAATGTAAGTTGCTGATATCTGATTTGAAGCTGATTTGAATGTGTTAATGACGATGGAGGACAAAAAAGAAGGGGTGTCAGATTTGTTTGGCTTGCAGTACTGAGAAAAATGTTTGAAAGACTTTGTAAGTGGATGATAGTCTGAGGATGTGCAATTGTTGGTCTGAGGATGTGTAATTGTTTGTCTCTCGGGAAAGGGGGATTGATGATAAAGGAAGTAAGGGATGGAATCCAATTGCAGGCAAAGCAGGTTTGGTGATGAAGGAAGTGAAGGTTGGAGTTTGCAGGCAGGACCCGAGCACGGCAGAACACTGTGATAGGCAGTGAGAACAGAGGGAATACCTGTATCAGATTTAAGGAATTGGAAGGAGTAAATACTTCAGAAAGTGGATGGTATGCTAGAAATGTCAATATCTCAGTTCATAGGGACTGCATGTAAGGTATACAATAACAGAGAAGAAGTAGAGAACAAGCATAACGCTGCAATCTTGACAGCTGCATTCACTCAAGCACAAATGCCCTCTTGGGAAGAAGTTTTCTGAGAGGAAGAGGTGTGGGGGGGCGGTTAACACAAGCAATCCAGGAATGGGAAAAGGACACGAAAAGCAGCCTCTCCTTTTAAAGGGCCCTGCCTTGCAGGGAATCAGTGCGCAATCTGCAAGAAAAAGGAACTCTGGAAAAATGAATGTCCACAAGCAGAAAAATTGGACCCTGCTCTAAAGGCAGTCAAATTGATGACATTGGATGAAGATTACTGACAGGGACTGGAGGATTCAACCCCAGCTGAACCTCTGGTTACATTAAGACTGGGGAATGAAGAAATAAAATTTTTGGTTGATACAGGAGCTACCTATTCTGTACTTAATACTTACAAAGGAAGTTTTAGCTCTGATACTGTAAGCATTGCTGGTGCCACAGGCAACAAGGAAATACAGACTTTTTTCGAACCTCTGAAATTCAAGTTAGGGAAACAATGGATGACTCACCAATTTCTATATATGCCCAACTGTCCTAAGCCATTGATTGGTAAGGACTTATTAAGCAAATTAGAGGTGAAAATAATCTTTAAAGATGGGGATGTGCAGTTATTGATACCTGAATCAAAAGCCGTGGAGGCAAGTGCTTTTGTGTTACAGGACAAGCAGGAAGAAAAGATCCCGATTGAAGCAGGTGATACAGTGACCCCCCTGGTATGGGCAGAAGAAATTCCCAGTCGGTCCAAGCTGGCAAACCCGGTCAAGGTTATCCTAAAACCAGGGACTAAACTGGTAAGATTAAGACAATATCCCCTCAAATTGGAAGCAAGGATGGACCTAGAAAATACAGTAAGTTTCTGAAGCTTGTTGTTAAGGTTGTTAATAGAACGTGAATCAGAATATAATATACCGATATTACCAGTGAGAAAACCTATTGGGCAGTATAGATTAGTTAAAGATTTAAAGGCAATACATCAAATTGTACAAGATATCCATCCAGTAGTGGCTAATCCGTATACCTTACTAGCACATTTAAAGGAGAACCATGGATAACCATCCACTGTGCTCGATCTAAAGGATGCTGCCTTCTGCATACCCCTTGATAGAAACAGTCAGGCAATATTTGCCTTTGAGTAGGAGAGCCCCAGTACTGGACATAAAATGCAACTCACTTGGACAGTGCTGCCTCAAGGGTTTAAGAACAGCCCAACAATTTTTGGCAATCAATTGGCAAAGGAGCTGGAGTTGTGGAAAAAGGAAAACCCAGAAGGAACAATATTGCAGCATGTAGATGACATTTTGTTAGAAGCTGAAACTCAGGAAGAACGTCTACAAATGACCATAAGCCTGTTAAATTTATTGGGACAAGGAAGATATCGTGCATCAAGAAGTAAAGCTAAGATAGGAAAGGAGACTGTGATTTATTTAGGTCTCAAGATTTCACGAGGACAACGGAGACTGGGAAATGACAGAAAAGAGGCAATCCACCAAACTCCACGAGACTGCACGAGACTGCACTCCACCAAACTGCACGAGAGCTGAGAACGTTCCTGGGTATGGTTGGCTGGTATAAACTGTGGACTGTTAACTATGGATTAGGCTCCTTTACAAAATCTTAAAGGAGTCGAAAGAGAACCACCTGTTGTGGATCCCTGAATGCCAAGCAGCCTTTAAAAACTTGAAAAGGGCCCTGATATCCACACCAGCACTTGGATTGCCTGATTTATTAAAGCCCTTTGAGATGTTTGTACACAAACGGCAACACCTGGCCATGGGAGTGCTAACTCAGAAATTGGGAGTGTGGAGGAGGGCTGGGGGATAGTTCTCCAAACAGTTGGACAATGTGAGTTAGGGACAGCCAGGATGTTTGTGGTCAGTAGCTGGAACCGTCCTTTTTACTCAGGAAGCTAGAAAGCTGGCAATTGGACAGAAGATCACAATCTATGATGTGCCACATATGGTAATATCTGTTCTGGAACAAAAAGGAGGACATTGGTTGTCTCCCAGCCATATGCTGAAATATCAGGTTGTCCTATTAGAATAGGATGATGTGGAGCTTAAAACTACCACAGCAATTAACCCAGCAATGTTTTTGAATTCCAAATTAGGGGACTCTGAACCTCTATATCATGATTGCCTGCAGACTATTGAACATGTGTATTCAAGCAGACAGGATCTAAGGGATGAGCCATTAACTAATCCTGATTTGGAGTTGTTCACAGATGGCAGCAGGGAGTGGTCCACGCTCACGGTGCCATCTGGAAAGAGAGAGGGCTGTTCTCTTCTCAAGGATCACCCATCAAGCATAAGAAAGAAATCCTTTAGCTTCTACAGGACATAAAACAACCAAGGGAGGTGGCCATAATGCATTGTAAAGCACATCAATTTCGCCAGCCAGCAGTACATGTGAGAAACGGGTTGGCTGATAAAGCCGCAAAGGAGGCTGCTGAACAAGGCATCCTGGCTTTAGTACTGGTAAAAAGGACTGAGCTCCCAGAGGTAACGCCTAAATATAGTGAGGCAGATAAGAAATTAGCAGCTACACTAAATGCAACATTGACTAATGAAGGATGGTTAGTGATCCCAACGAAACAAATTATTGTCCCTCAGCCAATAATGACTGAGATCGTGGAAAGGAAACACAAAGTCATTGGGGAAGTGAGGCTATGATTTCTAGCTTAGTAAATTCAGTTGTCAGTGTGGAAATGACAGGAATCGTAAAGTCTGTTACTGCAAAGTGCCTCCTATGCCTTAGAAATAACCCAATGAATAGGAAGAGGCTTCCCCGAGGAATTATTAAACAGGGTAATTCCCCTGGGAATTACTGGCAGATTGATTTCTCAGAGCTGCCAAGACAAAGTGGTTACAGGTATCTCTTGGCACCTTTTCAGGATGGCCATAAGCCTTTCCTTGTCACACCAACAAGGTACGAGAGGTAATCGAGGTGTTATTGAAAGAAATCATATACAGATTTGGTGTTCTAATAGGGGTATCCTCTGACGGAGGTCCTCATTTTGTGGCTAATACAGTACAACAACTTGGGAAGGTTCTCTGGATTAAATGAGATCTACATGCTCCTTGGAGACCTCAGTCAAGTGGGAAGGTGGAGAGGATGAATCAGACTCTTAAACTACAAATCAGTAAAATATGCCAGGAAACTTCATTGAAGTGGCCACAGACTTTACCATTATCCCTCTTGAGAATCAGGATCCAACCTAATGCAAGAAATAAAATTTCCATATGAATTACTATATGGAAAGCCTTAACCCTCACCAGAACTCCCTGGAGAAATGCATATAAAGGATATTACAGACTTCCAGTTTTACTTAATCTCTTTAGGAAAGACTTTGGCAATCTTCGGTGGCACATCATCCTGATGGGACCCCTCGCTTTTGATACTCCGGTGCACCCTTATCAACCAGGAGATTTCATCTATGTGAAAGCCTGGAGCTCAGAACCACTGAAGGAGAAATGGAAAGTACCTTTCCAAGTACTCTTGACAGCCCACACTGCAGTAAAGGTAGAGGGTGTTGAATGGTGGGTTCATTACACAAGGATAAAAGAGGCCCCAGGGTACCAGTGCGAACGTACTGAGGACCCCTTGCGTATGATATTGCGAAAGGTTAAAAACTGAAAATCTAGGGAAGCTATGAAATCTCCAGAAAAGCGGACTGCCATATTGTTAGGGCAATATTATGGGGGATGGATGGAGGACAGAATTGGATCGAAGGGATTGTTAAATTTAAATCCAATCACACAACAACAGTGTGGGAAAAAGTGAGCAGTGGGAATCATGCTACTATAAGCATAATAAGTAAAGACTTTAAGGGAGCACAAAGTGGGTTTGAGATATGGTGGTCAAAGGAATCAGAGCTGGACTACTGCTGCTGTAATGGATGGAGAAATCTTTAATTTAGATGGAGGAATAGACAATAAGTACCATTATCATTTAGAAATTCACATTAGAGGGACAAGAGGATTATGGTGTATGGCCCAGCATCAATCTCCAAAGGAGTATTGCATCTCTGTTAAGATGAGGCATCCAAGAATTGAAGCTACTTGCACTAAATACGTATATTAGATTCAGAATAATACAGGAGATCCCCTGCATTATGCTCACTACACATATCGCTGGGACCATCTTCAAAGGGCTTCCTCTCCTTTATCTAGATGAAAGAGAGGAGTAGAAACAGCAGAAACAATAAATTGGGAGAATAATATGGTAATGAGCATAGTGAAAGGATTTGGAAGAATGAACAGGCTTTCAAGTGTTACAGCCTGCCTCCCTATACCTCATTCAGCAGTAGATCCCCTGCCTTGGGGCAATATAAGTATGATAGATCTCCTAGAATTGGCTAACATAACAGAAGCCATAAGAAGAGCAAACCCAACCTATTATCTGGATAAGGAAATCAAATGTAGGCAGAGAGGAAGTGATGTATTGCAGGATCCAACACTATGGAGGAAAGGAGATGACAGAACTGTTTTTGGACATCAGCAGAGCTCTTCCTGCCTAAGAGGCTCAAACCCACTAGAAGCTCCTTTCCTTGAGTGGGTGGCTGAACATGCAGGAGAATAGGAAGTAGCGGAGCTTCTAACCTAGTGTGTCACGCATAACCATACTGTTCCTGGTGTGTCACAATTACCAGAACGCAATTTTTTGAGGAAAGGCCCCATAACTTGGGCAAAGAGATTACAAGGAAATCGGAGATATATCTCCCCAGTTAATTGGTGTTTTAGATGGAGAGATACACATAGATATAATTATACCAAGTCATGATGGAATTGCACTATAGAGGTTACATGTAATATCACTCAATCTCAATGTGAAAATGAGAGCCTGCCTTTTACTATTAGATGGGCTTTTAAAGTGCAACATATTTGTAAGAATGAAATTCAAAGATGCGATAAATTCAGCATTCCAGCACCTGGGTACAGTGTGTGGGTCCTTGGAGATGGGCTATGGACCACGCAACTGTCATATACTAATGTAAGTATCCCTCTGCTTGGAAATCTTACATGGCAGGTAGAAACGTTAGCAAAACCAACAGGGAAAGGGTTTTCACACCTTAACAAGCAGATCCAGGTGAATACAAGGATGACAATTCAGAACTGCCTCACCATAGACCTTTTATTAGCTAAAGAACATGGAGTCTGTGTGTATCTGAAGTTAAATTCAGATCACAGTTGCATTCATATTCCTAATGTCACGGAGGACCTTAATAAGCATATAAATCTGATTCAAAAGGTGGCCCGACAGGCCCAAGACCTTAGAAAGGATATGGAAACAACATAGTTAAATAAACTTTCAGGGGAAATAGGAGAGATTTCTCTCAATGAATGGTTGTCATCTTTACTACAGACTATTTTGATTTTAATAGTTCTTATAACTTGTGTAAATAGTTCAGTGTTGTCCATCAGTTATGCTGTGCTATTCTCACCAGTGTTGCAGGAGGAACTGAAGGTATTACCAGAACTATGCAGTCTAAGCGCAGTATAAGAGACCTTACTTTGAAAGTCTCAAAGGGGTGTACTGTTATGAGAAAGCCCAGAAGAGAATGCACCCAAGGACGTATTTTCGCTGTTGTTGCTGGAAAATACAGACAAAGCAGCAGATGTTCCTGGGACATCAGGAGAGAATATGGACAAAACAGCAAAGACCGGTTGAAGACAAAGATAAGGACCACCATATCTTCAAAGAACTGTCTGGAACTGGGCAGTAGAACCAAAACAGGGCCTCTGAGCCAGAATGGGGCCATATATGGAAGTGAGTTCTGGGTCGTCATGGAGTGGACACAGCGAGACGACCACCGAGGGTCTCAAAAGACCGCCAGAGAACACCAAAGGGACAGAAGGTGCGTGGGGGTGGGGTATATTAAAATTAGTTCTGGGAAATAGAATGAATATGTATGATCATTCCAAGAATTTAATGCATATGTAGATAATTTAGAAACAAAAACTTTAGCAAACAAACCTTAGGGTGTGCACGATAGGTGGAGGTATCCCCCGTGCACCCAGCACTGCAATAACGTGAATGCCTGCTTCTTAATACTACATTGATGTTAAGAGGTTTATTCCCGGTTTTTGCTGACAGCATGAGCCTGCATGGTAAAAGTTTTGATAGGTTTATTGCTCACCAGACAGTGTTTTCACACTGTCATGGTTTAAAACTGTTTAAAGTACATGGTTTAAAGTACATGGCTTCAGGATGGGCAAAGGCATTGCCCTAACAGGTTCATTTTGTCAAAACGCAGTGTTTGATACTGTTTCCTCTTTGGGACTGGATCGTTGTTTTTATTTCTGTGCAGCATTCTTTCTTTTTACATGAGCATATGTGTAACAGATGTTGTCTTACTTGTGACCTAGGGACTTCAAATGCTTAAATCATCATCCTCTACAATTTCAGTGAAAGGACTAGTCCGTAGCTGGAGGCTAGAAGAGACTCATATCCTCTACAAAATGGGCACAAGTGGGAGATAGATAATACATGCTTACCACTGGGCTAAGTACACACTGTAGGTGGCAAACTCCCCAAATTGCAGTTTTCCTCAGAAGCACTAGGGTATTAAACTCTTTATAATTTCCTCAGATGAACTAGCAACTGATATAATCCTTCCAAGCCTATTTCATATAATAAAACAATAGCAGTCTGGTGTGTTCTTCCCTTCCCATCTGTCTCATGATGTCATTTGTGAACTTTCCTCCATTCTTAATATGCTTGAGGAAAGATTTTCCAAAATAACCTTTACAAATTAAGATAATTTTGCTAAATTAATTACGTTCCTTTTTTTTTTTTTTTTTGAGCATCAGTAAAAGACCTTTAAAATAGATCGTATTGTCTGAATAATTTTCTATTGTGTGTAATGAGATTACATTAAGGAAAACAGAGAAAAAAGATTTTGTTCATTTAATTTAAATTTGAAAGACTGTACATAGTACATCTGCCACTCAGCTAAGCTAAAATAAGAAAACTGTCCTTAGAATCATAAAGCTGGAAAAACAAAAATCCCTCACAAAACCAGGAGGAGTTCTAATTACTTTTCTTCAATTAAAATAATTTTAAAGTATCATTATTCTTTTTATGTAAGTAGGTAAGAGAAGATTGTCAAACTAAGCACGTGTTAGGTTGAGAAGAAAATCAGCTGGGTGACTCTAGGGATTTCCCTGGAAGCCAACACAGAGGTTGGGGCATTTATTGGTAAGCTTTGCAAGAAACAGCCAAGACTGGGAAAAAGAAGAAGTTCTGAGGGTAGCGGATCCTGGAAGAAGTGGTATATAAGCCCTGAGGGAAAAGACATACAAAGAGCCTACTAAGGCTTAGTAAGTTACTGCTTGTCATGAGAACACAGGCAATTGTTAGTGACCAAAGGAAGATGATGAAGGAAATAGCGTCATTCAATAAATGCTGTGATAGAATGCACACTTCGTGCCACTGCTGCAAATTCAAAGCATACTCTCTCCAAAAATCTCTTTCCATAAAATAGGAATACTGTCTTAGGTGCAGAAGTGCAGCTGGAATGCAAAAGTTAAAAGATACTGCATGATAAATATGAGACACCTGAAAAATAGCTACAGTCAATTAAGGGATGGATTTATTAAACTAGCTATAAAAGTAGAAGAGTCAGACCATATTTAAAACTTAACATCTTTAACAAATAAAAATAGAGGAAGCCATCACTAGATATGAGATGATATGGTTTAACGTAAGCCACTATGACTGAAGTAAGTTACTATATAAAGTATTTGAACTCCAGCTACAGTTAAGCAAGCATTGTTACTGTTCTTCAGTTTACTAAAGGTATGTGGAGCATAAGTCTGAAAACAACAAAGAAAGGTTATGGTTTAAGAGCTGATTCCAAAGAAGTTAGTTCTTTAAAGAGGGAGAGGAGAAGTTGTCTTTCTTTCATTTTGTCTATTCTTTAAGAAATTCTTTAAGAAAAGAGATTTTGTGCATTCATTGTAAAAGAATATTCTTTGCAAATAAAGCTAGTTCTATGGATGTAAAATAAAAATCATTCTGCAAAGCCAAAATCTCATGCATCTGCTTGATTATAAAGGAGAGACTAGGATTTCACTTGAAATCGCTATTGTTCTAGACATTATGATACAATATGATAATCTTTTCCCTAAAGAGTTTATGATGTAAAGTATTGTCTATGCAGGAACTACAGTGGTGTTCTTTCAGTATAGCTCTTCTTCTAATCAGTATGAAGTCACAGACTGCATAGTTCTTTATTTTTTTTAAATATATATATAATACAACTGAAGGATGCTTAATTTAGGACATCCTGCATGCATTTTATATAGCCAAAGCTAAGGCAGAGCTCGTTGTTAACACCCTTTTGAGATTAAGAAAAACCTCAAAAATCTGTCTGATTAAATACACTAGTAAAAAATTATTGAAAGGATGCCCATATAGAAAATTGGGGTTATGAGTGGGGTAGTATCCTCTCCCCAGCCTATGTCTTCTGAGTCCCAGTAGAATGCTAAGTTGTCAGCTTTGCTTATAGATTGCTTTTAGGGCTGGCACTGTGATTTTCAGTTTGCAGAAGAGTACATGACATTAAAATCTGGTGTGTTTGGGCTCAATATCATAATGGAAGGAAAGTATGCCTGTTAGAATTGTTTTCAGTGTGATCTGTTTAAACACTTCGGATCAAAGATCGATTCTTCTCTAATCTAAATATATATTAATGACAATGCCGTTGGTGCTGGTGAAATTAGACCGATGTTCACCCATTTCAAAGAGGATGAAGCAGTGTCTATATTTATCTATAGGACTGATGGCCTTCCTCATAACTCTGAAAGAATACCAAGGTATACAAGCATGTGAGATGAATTCCATTTCTATGCTTTGTGCAAGTGTCAGATTGAACAGAATATGCTCTAGGATAGAGTATGGCTCAAATTAAAATACCGAAAGGTAGCAGATCTAAAGTTTCAAATAATTTTCATAGCCCTTTGGGCTTTTCCATATCCATATAATTCTTTTTTTTCAATATGATATATTGTGAAGATGTGACAATTACAAAACAAATATTTTGGAACACAAGTTTGTGTCTTTACAAATAAGGGAGTTACCCCACATTCTTTGGCTGAGGAGCGGGACAAAGGAATATATGCAGGGAGAAGGAGCGGGACAAAGGAATATATGCAGGGGGGAGGAGCGGGACAAAAGAGCATATGCCAAGAATTGGGTGCCTTTACAAAAGAGAGAATTGCTTCCCATTCTCTGGCAAGGAGGACAAAGGAGTCAACTGATCTCAGGTGAGAATAGGTGGAAGAAGGCAGGGAGTTTGGTATAGGTAGGCTGGGAAGTCTGTAACTTCTAAATACCTTGGCCAGTTGAGAAAAGGAGAGGGCATATCTCTGTCGGGAAATTAGGATAAGAGGGGACTGCGTCCTCCAGCAAATTGAGAGACCTTGCAGGGGTATGCCTGGTGGACTCTTCCTTTATTTGAATAAAGTTTTAGGTTTAAGGCTCTTTTTTTTTTTTTTTGGACATTTGATTCTTGACAATGAGATTTTTCTGCACAATTCCATCCAAAAAGTAGCCTGTACTGTAGATGTCTATGTGGGTTTAGACAAACTCTACTAACATACCTACACTGCCTATGCTGTACAGAAAATAAAGTTCTTAAGTATGTCTGCTCTAGAAAGAAAAATAGGATTTCCATTTTGCATGCAGCAATTGACCAGAGTCACCAGGAACGTTTACCTTCTTCTCTCTTTCAATTTTGAGGATTCCATTCTGACTGATACCTTTGGCGTTATTGTAATAGAAAGGTTAAATAATAATAGACACCCATTTCATATGAATGTATTTCAGCATGCTTCTTTAATTCTGATGTTTGAAAAGATCTGAAATCCCTTTAACTTCTAAATGACAATTTGTCCCATTTCTTTCAATATTGATGTGATGAGGTCAGCTGCATGGGTCATTTTTCTAGTAATGACAAGAAATCTGACAAGACTACATTTAGAGAGTTTCTGTTCATATTGTATAATTGAATTTCTCAGTTAAAATTAGGTTCTACCAAATAAAAAGAAAAAGGAGAGGAGAGGAGAGGAGAGGAGAGGAGAGGAGAGGAGAGGAGACGAGAGAAAAGAAAAGAAAAGAAAAGAAAAGAAAAGAAAAGAAAAGAAAAGAAAAGAAAAGAAAAGAAAAGAAAAGAAAAGAAAAGAAAAGAAAAGAAAAGAAAAGAAAAGAAAAGAAAAAAGAAAAGAAAAGGAAAAGACAAGACAAGAAAAGGAAAGGAAAAGAAAAGGAGAAAAGGAAAGGAAGGGAAGGAAAAAAATAGTGTTGTATGAATGTTCTGAGTGTTCAGACTAGTACTTTTAATGGAGTTGTAGTGAGATACAAGACATGATGGTTTGCCAATTTTAGCTTGATTTTCAGCCCTTACATGCACACACACACACACACACACACGCATTTGATTTGATGAAATAGGTGATTTCAGAATGGTCACCAGTTGAAATCTATTGTTTCTCATAAAGGGAAGATATGTTCAGAATTTCAGCTCTGGAGCAGGTTAGAAATGGAAGATTTTGCCTCCAGGAAAACACCGATGATTTGTGTGGTACCTTTCAGGTGTGACAGACAATGGCTTTGGACTCTCAGTTTGGAAGTCAACAGGCAGGAGACCAGGATAAGTGAGTAACTGCTATTTTTCACAGAGGAAAGGTATCATTGATGCACTGAGTTAGGAAAGCTTTATTCTCTCTGAACTATTCACTTATTAAGTTTCTCTTTGGTTTGCAAAGAACTTGTTTTTTCCTCTTAAGAGCAATGTTGGTATTGCACTGAAGAAATGTTCATTTTAATAAACTACAGCCACCTTTTAAACCTTTTTCTTTTTTTTTTTGTTTTATTAATTCATTTGCACAAATTTAGATTTCATGTTGTCTTTCCTTTAAAAAAGTAAGTCAACATTTGATTCTGGATGAGTTAGGTCTCTCAGTTTTATATCAGATAATGCATATGAAGTACCTTTAGTAATTAATCAAACTCTGTGGAACTGCAGAACACAACTTTACCAATGCATATATTATTTAAGAAACGAGAGAGTTCACATGATTGATTCAAGAATCAATGGTGAAAACAGCCATTTTCAAGTATTTGCTGTCTGTTAGTGTTATGTTTTTGTGGGGAGGATGTTATCTTTTCCACACTGTGTATTTCCATTTCTGGAATAAGTAGAATGGGACCAGCACTGGAAAAACCTCAAATAACAAAGCATGTTTAGACTTGGAGTAGTGCAGTCTCACCTGTCATTATCCATTTCAGTGAAAGCAGTAACTGTACGAGAATAGAAAAAATATGATTTTGGTAACACCTGTTAAGAAACTCTGTTAGTGTATATGTTAATAACTCTGAAAAAAAAAATCTTCTGAGCATTAATATATAGAGATTACTATTTACCAAACTCATGTTTATTATCAATTATGGTATTAACTTGGCAAAATAATACTCTATTCAGGGAAAGCACAAGCATTCTCATCTCCATCATCCATTACATATTTGCATATATCTAATTATTAATATTCATAGCAGATCACATGAAAACATTTTCACAATCCTTAATAATGAGTGACCAGGCTCCCTGGTGTTTCTTCTGATGCAGCTGAAGATAGAAGGTATCATGCTACAGATACATTTAGGGTGAAATTCATAAGTACAAGCTTCCCAAAATATAAGACAACAGTGCTTTTAAGGATAATTTAGTATCTTTACTAAGCTTAACAGACAGAAAAATATCTCCTGGTATTACCTATTATCCTATCTTTAATCACTACATTTTGTACTGTTTCAGATCTATTCTTATATCTATATAAGAGGCTAGAAATTCCAGGCTCATATAAGCTGGCACTAATAGACATACTGTTTTCAATGAACCACTTTGCTGGATCAAGTTCTGATAGGTAATAGAGAATATAGCTTCTTGTGGGAAAAAAAAAAAAAAAAAAAGCAGTGAAGGTCAAATTGTGCAAAAGCCTATTTTGAGGAAGAGGGCAGCAGACACTGCCTCACTGCTGGCTTGCATGTCTGCCTTTTAGTTTTAGTTTTGGATGTTACTACTATTATAGTTATTAATAATGCTCTGTGTTTAGTAGAGTTGCTATACAGGAAGTTATAGGTCCATTGTAGAGATTTTCTTTATGAGGGCTTTGCAGACTTTTAAAGTGTGTTCAGCTGATGATTTTGATCAAATCTTTTTTTTTGTATTCAGTCTTTCAAGGAGTTCTGCAAATATACAGAACTAAAAGAAACTTCTTAGAAATTAAGACTTAAATGCAAGGCAGAAAATATTATTTAAACTAGCTGCAGTCCCTTGGCAGAGGAACTGCCATCCAGAATGGAACCTGCATGTGAATGCTGCTTGAATTTATTTTTTATTTTTTGCTAGCAATAGAATTATTTTAGAAGTAAATTCATCCCTGGCTCCCATCCTCTCTTGGTTTAAATTTATAATAATGAACCATTTTCATTTTCTCAAACCCTATCCTATTTTCCAAAAGACCAAAAGTTTTTTTTTATGTTTGTTTTTTCTTTCCGGGGTACACATATGTTTTTCCAGTGAAACCCTTGTTTTATGCTTCATTTTCTGTTTTGCCTTCCTTATTTGCATTTTCTTCTGTTGTTGTATTGTGCTTGTTGTCAGTAACACTTCATAGATGTTTTCCTGTTCTTTATTATGTCTCCTCAGTGAAGCACACACTGTGAGTATTTTTTTTCCTCTGCCTGTTCATCTTTACTGCCTTTGTTCCTGACACTGTATGAGCTGCAAAATGCTGCAGTTGTCAGTTCTTTTTCCAGGATTGAGCAGACAAAAGATGGATTTTTGCAACTCATGCACTTGACATGGAAAGTAACAAGGACAGATTTTTGCAGACAGAAAATGCAGGTTGTATTGTGTGTTATCTTTCAGTACCCTTCCCATCAGTGTGTAGAAACTGCCAGTGTCTTATACTTTAAGAAATCAAAAGCATAAAAGAATGTACTATTCAGTCACAATATAGGACAAATTGACAGTAATTTTGTACTATTTAAATAAAACTTTTGACATAAATTTGGTTAAGTTACAATTTAAAGTAATTTTAACTGTAATGATATTGCAAATTTGAGTACACTGACCTAAAAAACATGGTATTGAATCTACTCTTTTGGGACCAGTCATTGCTGTTATTTCTGTGCTTAGCATGAGAAAGAACTGTTTTCGCTAGAGTTCTCTTTCAAAAACAAGCAAACAAAAAAAGTCAATGTTACCTCTTTTCCTATTTTATATTCATTAGTTACAAATTTTCTAAGAAGTCATAGCCCTAAGGATCTGCATATTGGTGTTAATAATTTTCATTATTATCATCTAGCTTATCTTGTGCTTAATATCTGAACCAACTGCATTCTGCCATTCTCTAGACAGTAAACATTCCCAGATCTATGTTCTGTTTCAATAAGAAAATATGATAGTTTATCTGAACTAAATTTGGTTTAGAAGATATAAGGCTTTTCTATGCCATTTCACTTAGAAAGATCTTATGGAAAATTTCTAGGAATTATTGGCGTAATAGCAAGTAGATGCAGAACCAGTACTTCTTAAAAAAAAAAGAAAGAAAATTAATTGTTGTCTCATGGAGCTTGCTGTCGGAGAGGTAGTCTCTAAACTGTCACTAATACAAGCCCAGTATAGTTAAAGAAGCTATAATATATTGTAAAAAGTACTATTTGGTAACATTTAACCAGCACTCATTAATGTATGTTTATTTTAAAGGCTGTATTTGCTGCTGAAGCTAGGAGGATAGGAAGCTCTGTAGACAGTTGTAGGCCAGAGAAAGGAGTTGGGAGATGTAACGTTTTTCACAAATCAACACTGTGGGGTTGTCGTGCTGTAATACTGAAGTGTTTAAGCTGAACTCTATGCTGCAGTCAGAAAAGTAACAGAATCCAAATTTATGACAGTCATGCATAATACATATTACACAAGAAAAAGTCTCAGTATATTATTTAAACTGATGTTTTATTTAGTATAAAGAGTGAGAATAGGATTCATCCAAAGGGTATGAGAACATAGGAAAACAGGGTGGCATTCAGTTTCAGACTGACATACCTACATTTAAATATCTAAGTTTGGGCATCTAAATGTAAATAAGTGTTCAAGCTCTGAAAATAGAGAGCAGAAATATTTTAGATGCCCTCAGTATTCAGGTCATATGCAGAGAGCTGTCAAATATGTTGCAAGATACACAGGTGACCCACATTTGTACTGAGTGATAGCTGGATGCTAAGTAGATATGCTTGGGCATCTCGTACGTTGATAAAACCTAATGTTTGGGCAACTGAATCATACCAATAGTTTTGAGAACTAAGACTTCTGAGGAATCAGTGCAGTTCACTCTGAAGTAGTCCAACACTCAACTCAGATATTCAGCTGTCTGTGATCCAAGGCCTGGTTTAGCACAGCATAACTGTGTGACCTTGAAGTCACACAGCTTTTTTGGGAAAATTTTTGCTAGCCTATGAAAGAGTAGGTGGCTTCAAAAGTAAAAGGACAGACAAAAGTTCAATTTGTGAGCTGGAGGAAATTATCTTAAGGATTCAAAAGATGGTGAAATGAAAATCTACAAAACCCCACAACCAAGCCTCCACAAACTAGGAAATCAGTCAGAAGACAGCACTTAGCAAGAGAAGATGACCCTTCCCTACGCCACTGACAATTGCTGCTTTGAAAAGATTTGCCTGGTATATCATCAGACATGGTGAACATATTTATGTTTATCTTTGTAGCTTGTTAATCATAGCATGTTGTGTGCATTAATGTTGTATGCATTATCCAGCAAATAACTGTTTTTTACTCTTGGACTGTATATAACCTGTCTCTGTAGGCTCTTTGTATAAGGTAAAAGTTGCTCAGAAAACCTACTTGGGAAGCTTACAGTAGAAACCTGGGAAAAGTTAGGAGCTGTACTCCCAGTTATTTTGATATGTTGTCTGAAATAAAAAATCAGAGATAGTTTTATTTCCTCTGCAGGACTAAAAAAGGTAGATATTATTCTGACAAAAGGCACAGTTCAAATTGTGCCCTACCAAGCAACCTTCACAGCTACCTGCCACATTCTGTGTAGAAAGAACAACCAGTGAATGCCTAAAAGGTGAAATACAAAAGATTGCAGTTAACTCTTTCAAGAGAGATTAGTCCTGAATGTAATAGCACATTTTAGTGTGATAGGTTAATTGTGTCTATGTAGTTGGGTCTTTCAGTCCTCAAACAAACACTTCTCTCATTAGTTTTGTAGACAGGGTCTCTTCTGTTCAGCCAGAACCAGAACAGGTTAGATGTAGTACACATTTAGCACAGCATGCAAAATTAATTGTATAGCAAAAGTCCTTTCAGTGTTCCAGCTAGATAAAATTGCAGTCAAACTGTAATAATCTGTTCAGATTTAAAGTGGTTATGTTTCTATCCAGTGGTTATGTTTCTATGTTTTTGAAAATGGCCAAATCCCTAATAACCAAAAATATATTGCAATAGACACAGGAAAAAAAAAAGCAGGGGGTGGGACAAGGGGCAAAGTACCTATTCGTGTAATTAAAGTGGAGGTGCAAAGATAATATCCAATTTTAGTAACTGGTAAGTAAGTAGAATAGATGAAGATGAAGTAGTCAAGAAAGCTACATTTAACAGTAGTGTGTTGACTTTTTCTTACGACTTTCAACAGATGGAATTTTTCAAATTCAATGATGGCCAACACATGAAGAAAATATAATGGCACAAATAAACAATTCCTTGATTTATTTCAAAAGTAGCCCTTCAATCTAAGATGAGTCTTGGATTCTTAGTATGGACAACATTTCTGGGAAACTTCAGAAAGATCAGAATTACTGGAGAATATTGGAAGCAGTGAACAACAATCAAAAGTTAATTTTGAAAGGATAAATAATTATCATATTACCCAATACAGCAAATATTGCCTCTTAACTTGTATTATCTCTGTCCTAGCAAGAAGTTACAGAATAATTACCTTCATTAAGCATTGTTACTAAGAGAAGGTAATACAACTGAAGAGGATAGGTGCAAAAGTAAACTCTTATCTGGATGTCTTAGAACACTGCCATATGCACCTCTTTTTTCACTGCCATGGGTGGAGACAAATGAGACTTCCTTTGTGCAGCTTCAGTTACTAATGAAACAGAAATATGGTGCAAGACTACACACCAAATAGTTGCACGAAAGTCGTGGCTAATTTATAAGGCAGCGGTGATGCTGAAAATGGGCCTGACTAAAACAGCAAAAAATAGATATGGATGGAAAGTGAGGGGAAGGATTATTCAAAATAAAGTTGCTTGGACAGCATAACGATGTCCAAGTAAACATGGTAGGGGAAGAAATTTCCTCTCTGCCTTTGCCTGTGCTGTTCAAGTAAGAAGGGTGAAAATGACCCCTGCTCTTGAGATCAAGTGGCACAATTGGTCTCTTAGGGCTAGCTTGCTCAAACAGACATGTTTTGGAAAAGCTTCAAGAAGACAAAAGCTACAATATTTAATGATCTGTACAAGGAAAGGAGGCAGAAATAGAAGAGGAGACAGAGGCAAATCCTTGCCTTCAAAGTATCCTCTTACTGCCTGGTAGCTGTGTTCTCACACAGAAGAATCGTAACTTCTTCATGTGCAAAAATACTAATACTAGCTTAATTTGTTTTTTTAATCAAAAACTAGGAAAAGTATGACTGTCTCTTTTACTTCTGTTTTACATATGTAAAGCATATTTGCCCTACCTTTTTTCCAACGGCCTATTTTGACTAATTTTAAAATATAGCTGCTCTATTTTACTTATCTGAAAAAAAGTATTCTATCTCATTCTCTGTCTACTTACTTACGTAATATATGAACCCTAAGTTGCTGAGTAATTAATTGTTTTATTTTATTTTATTTTATTTTATTTTATTTTATTTTAATAATAAATATTGTATGAACCTAAAGGAACTGGTGCTATTTTGTCAGGATTTCTGAAGTGGCAATGATCACTCAGTGTGATTCAGATGCAGCTTTTTAAACATAACCTGAATACCTTAGAGTAACTTTTTTTTTGGTTACCACTGCCCCCTAAATTACAAAAAAACAACAACAACAAAAAAAAACTCACTCAGAATGACTCATTTAAAGTGTCTCTGAAATTACAGTATTTCCTGCCTGCTGATACTTTCTTTTCCTTGCTGTAAAATTTAGGTGACTTACTTACAAAATGTGTGTCTTCTTGACACACATTTCAAAGACTTTTTAATAAAGTCTTTTAAATTTCAATAGTCTCGCAAAACATCTATAAAAGTTTTCTCTTATTTGAACTCCTTATCAGTACCATGTTAATACTTGCCATGTCATGAAGTATGTTTTTTTTCCTTTTGCACACTGTTTGGATTTGAAGAGAGAGAACTTTCTACATTTTAGTATTATCATTGACAATAAGATATAATTTCAGGATTATATCTAGTATGTTATATCCAAAATTAATTGAAATCTTCTAAACTCTCTCAACTGCACTGTTGTCTAATTCCTCTGATAATTAATTTATTCTCTTCATTTCTTTCATTTATACAAATACTGATTTTTTAAAATATTTTTTTTCTGTAAGGACTCATAGTACTCATGGGTAGCAATTAAAAAAAAGTTCTTATTTTTTAAAAAAGCTAAATTCTTCTGTAAAAAAATGTCAGTGTTAATTGAAAAAATAAAATTTCATTTTCATTATGATCACTTTCATCTCCAGGCCTATGTGAATCTGTAAAAGGC
Organism: Tinamus guttatus; assembly: GCF_000705375.1. Next base: position 191,510 of record NW_010587896.1, read on the forward strand.
ATTGTTTTTTAAAAAATTATTACCAATTTAAGGAGTGATTGGATCATATAGAACTTTTTGACAGGTGCATTGGCAGGGACTCTTTTTTTGGTACATTGATCCTTCTGTCAGAAAACTATTGGTTGTTCTAGGGAGCCAATACTGCAAAATGTCAGGTAAGATAATTATAGAAGATACTCAGGAATTCAAAGCTTAGGCAAAGACTAAGATACTGGCTAGAGGATCATGGTGTGATGTAGCAGCAGAAAGGAAAAAACAAACTCTTGAGGATCAAAGGAGGTTGTGCAGACATTGCAGAATTGCCTATCTATCTGGAATGAGATGGTGAAGGAGTGTGTATAAAATCAGTACTATTTGTCTTACTAATTATGAGCTTTGAAGTCGAAAGGATAGCTGTCCTGCTTATTGCTTGATTAATATACATGTATACATATAAATACATATATATATGCCTTTTGATCTTTGGGAAACTCCCTACACTATCCAGATAGACCCAGCATGAAGCCCTGGCCACCTTTATCTGATTTAACTGAAACCAGAGAATGTAAGATGTCTATGTTTAATCAGACCAGAGACCATGTAGTTCAGTCTTATCACTGACAATAGTCAAAAGCAGATGTCCAGTGAAGAACATAAGAGCAGAACAAGCAGGCAGTGACACTTTCTCAGCGTATGATCTCAGTCTACTAGGGTTGTTTCTGGGTTAGAAATGTTTTTTTTTTTTTTTTTAAACAGATCTTCAAGAATTTCTCTTCTGTGTAACTGTCTAATCTTCCATTAAGTCTCTGTGTCCTTAAATAGGGCAAGAGGTTCCTCAGTTTAACTACAGGTTTTATAAAGACCTGCCTTGTTTTGTTTGCTTTGACTGCCACCTCTGCTTGATGTTATGTATTATTTTTGCTTAGAAATACCATAACTGGCAGTCATGACCTCATAGATTTCTTTCATATCTCATATCAGTGATTTTAGCACAAACTACTCAGTTACTCATCATTAGTATTCAGCCACAGTAGGGGTTTATATGATGTTATAGTGATACTGTCTTGTTCATTCTGTGGCTTTGCAATGTCTATAATACTTTACATTTTTTCTACAGTAATCCCTAGTAAATCCTACTAGTCTTTTTTTTTTTTTTTTGGCCTAGTCAGTCAGTCTTGTGTAATTCTTCTGCAGTACTTCACGCTTGACCCTCTTCTACACTCTCTTGAATTATTAACAGAAAACTTTCGCAGTTCTTGTTCACATACCCAGCCTTTGTTTTCCATGTTATTTATGAGTCTGTTGAATGTCATGAGTTCAAGCATGGATTCTGTTAATGATTCTAGCAGTGATATCCCTCACTGTAGAAAGCTATAATTACTCTGACCTTCAATTTCTTAACTTTTACTCAATTACTTAGCTATGCAAGTACTTCTCCTATTCTTCCAGGCTACTTGGCTTCACTAAACATCTTTAGCGAATGAATGCTAATATTTTTTAGAAATTTGAGAAAACTATCAGCTCACATATCTGTCTTACACAGACAGCCTTTGCCACTTCCAAAAAATTGCAAAAGTTTTTTTGAATTTCTGAGGACCATTACTTATGGTCCATTAACCATAACTTTCACTGGTGTTTACTTTCCCTAAAAATCAGTTTTATCCATGATTCAATTAATCGTCTGTTTTTTTAAAAAAATATTTTTAGAGTCTATGTGGTTTTGTGCAGTATGGCCTTCAGAGATACTCTCCAAAATACTTCCTTACCGCCTTGGAATCCTTAATCCTTAACATTATTGAGGATTGGGTATCAGTCAAGAATGAGATGTTCCATTTTCTGTAACCAAATATTCTATGAGAGCTTGCTACCATAAGTCTGTTAATTCTTTTATGTCTATAGATAGTGCTAGAGAGAGCAAAACCATTCTCCAAACATGCAGGATATTAATAATCTAGAATCTTTCACTGCAAAACTTTTAAAGGATGTTAGTCACATTTCTAACTAACTAGTTTGATAAAATACTTTTGAAATATTTTCTAGATCAGTTAACCACCAGTTTTGTCAGTGAATAAAGAGTTCACTATAGATAAAAGAAAAATAAATCTTTTAGAGCTGTGTTGATTAACAGTTTTTGAGTCAACCGAAGTCACTGGTGTTTCTTCATATGTGATAAAGTCTAACCATATTTTTTTTTCAGTGTAAGTTAGAAAGACAGACCAAATCATAAAATTATATATCAGACTGAAAAACTGACTATGGAAATCAGTTTACATCAGTAATCATTGCCATTCCCAAAGCATTTGCTTCTAAACATGAACATAAAACTGTTTAGCAATGTTTTAAAGCTCTTAGGCAGCAATTGATGCATTCTGAAGCATGAAATGTTTGACTTTTGGGAATATGCTTTGTTTGACTTTGATTCTCTGTTTTCTTGCCTTCAATAACAAATAGTACCCTTTAGTTCAATATTAGTTAGTGTTATTTGTTGGAAAGGGATTATTTCTTGGTATTTGAGCATGATAATTTTATTTAATCTCTGTGGCTACATGTTTTTTACAAAAGTATTACATTCATTCTTTATAGGCTATTAAAACCCCCTACAGATCTTTTTTAATAAAAAATAATCTGGTGATAGATGAACTCTGAAAAAGAAACAGTCTACTATTTGTATGGTTAAGAAATAAACTTTGTTGCTGTTTTACTTTGGGAAGGTATAATAAGCCTCCTCATAATAAGTAAAAAACAGTGTTATAATTCATGTTGTGTACAAAATCTGTTAATGCAAAGATAAAGAAAGAAAAGCTTCAAAGAATGCCACCTATTCCACCAATGTTTGAAATGTAACAGTAATGACATAAAAAAGCATTCAAAGTTTTTTTTTTTTTTTGTGCAGAAGAAAAATGCAGTGACATTTCTGATTCTGCAGTGAGATTTCTGAACATCTAAAGATGTTATATAAAGTACACTTGAGTAATCCAAACTTCTAAAGAGTGCTAGCTACAGCCAACAGAGCTTTCCACAGAATATTTGAAAATATTAGGTTAAATAATTTTCTCTTTTCCTTTGGATACACAGGAAAGAAGAGTAATTCAGTGTCCTTAGCTAGTAAATAAGAGTAACTTCGAAATAGTCAACAACTACCCAATAATTAATAAACTGTACATATCAGACCTGATTCAGAGTAAGGTAGCAGATTCCTTTTGCTGACACAGGGCTCACAGTGCTGGGTCTGGTTGATGACAGGCACTCAGCAAAAGAAACTTTATTTTCCATAAATTTCTATTGATTAATGCATTCATACTAGATGAGGGATTTGTGAGTTTTAGCTCTACCTCAGCCTGAGGGAGCATTGACTTTCCAATACAGAATTTTAAGTAGAAAGCCATAGGACTGCTTGTGAGATCTTTTTGCGTTTTTTTACTAGTTACTCTGCCTCATTGTGCAGCAAAAACACTTTAAGGTTTCTGTGACACAAAATAGAAGAAACGGAATGAGTAAGAAGGAATGTGAATAGGGAGGTCCTTATAACAAAGACATCCATGGAAGTATAGGCTGTGTACAGACTGGTGAATGAAACAGTGTTCAGGAACACTTTCCTGCATTTCAACACAATCTTATATATAAAGAAAGTGTTAGAAAATTCCCTAGCATGATTTTGGCATGCACCAACTGGCATCTCCCAGACAGGTCCAATTGCTGTGCAAACTTCATAGTGCTTCATGCACTATCCCAAAGGAATTCCACATGAAGATACCCATCTCTGGAGTCAAGCTTCTGTGCCTTGATGCAAAATATTCTTCCCACTGTTCATGTGTTTTATCATAATGATTAAAACAATAATATTAAAAAAAGAAGAGTAGAAGTAGCACCTAGAAAGACCAGTAGATTTCCTACATATTCTTCTACGGTTATTTCCTTCTCCCTAGGCCATATAATTAAATTCTTTTGTTTCTTCTCTTTCTCTGGCCTTATGAATCTTGAAAAAAAAAGAGACATAAAATCAGGTACAGTGAAAATTACTGTAACACATTCTGGTAGTCTGATATATTTTTAAGAATAAAAAAAAAAGAGAGAGAGAAAAAGAAGTGGTTGATGTCATTAATCAGTTGCTTTCTAAAATACTTTAGTGTCTTATTACACTCAAAGTTTTGCTCAGAATGGCAGACTCCTGACGTGTTTCTTATGCTGACCTAGTTCCTGAAACATATCTGGCTGGAAAAAATAAATAACTTGTCTGTGCCTTTCTTGTCTGAAAATAACAAGATGCAGTTCAGTTCTCGACTATGTGTATCTTATATCACTATAAAAGAAAATAACTTCAGTAGAATTACATAAAGAATTTAATCTATGATATATAGTGGAGATTCCCCAAGTGTTTAGAGGGCTTTAAATCCAAAACATTCACAGTTTAATTAACGGAAGACATTGGTACTACTGCAAATATACATAAATTACTTAAACTTGTCTTTAAATCATTATTTCATTTTCATATGTTGTTCCAATCTCATTACATCCTCATAATTTTCTTTTGCTTCATCAGGGAGTTAATTAGGCTGACCATGAAAAATTCACGGTTGGCCCCTCTCTTTCTAGCCTACTTCTGCTCTTGCAGTCCCCCAATTTACTTTTCTCTTTTTCCTTCCTCTCAAAATGCAATCCAACCTTTCTCTCCTGTGAGAATCCCAATACCTAACCAAAAGTTAGGTATTGTTCAAAAGGTAAAGTTCAAAATATAATTGTGAAAAACAGCTTGACTCCAAGGAATATTTTCCATTTTTCTATCCAGCTGAGCAAGAAAACCAGACTTTTGAATCCTGTGGCAATAAAGCTTTTCCTCTGGAGCTCAGTATTCTCTGCCTATCTAAATAACTTTTCTTTTTTTTTTTAGTGGTGGTGCGCATGATAAAAAGCTTCATTCTCTGACACAGCAAGTCACTACTTCCATTCCCTGTCTTTAATCGTTAGACTAAATCACATTCTCTGTTTATTATTTAACTAAGAATACTTAGCTTAAACTCTAAACTCTTCTCAAGAAAACATGCTTGCATTACAACCTCTATGGGATCCCAGTCAAAGTAAGGAATTCCTTCGGTGGTCCAATTAACTAGCTGATATCCTCCTAGTTGGATGAATATGTCCTGCATGATTTAAAAGCCAGGTGCTTTTAAATAAACTTCTGTTTTTTTTTTTTTTTTTCTGAATTTCCAAAGTCTTTTATATTTTTCTAAGTACAAACTGGCTAATTACTTAGTTTTGGTTGGGAACTCAATCAAAAAAAAAAAAAAGAAGCGGTTGATGTCATTAATTCATTGCTTTCTAAAAGCAATTCTGTCGTACAGAAAGATGTAACATGTATCGAAGCATTGGATTTTTTATCCTAGGTTGAATTAATGGTCTTTTTAGTCCTCAACTTTATCTATGACTATGGTCAATGTTGGTTGCTACACCAAGGTCACAAAAGTTCATAATCTACCTCACTATGTAATAGGGCACCATGAGGGAGATTGCTTGTGCATCTCAGCTGGTGATCAGCTTATGCCCTAGGCATGAGGATTGATAGCCCTTGTAATTTTATCTGAGCTAGTGTAACCACAGATGTTGTTTGCTGTTATTTGTTACCACAGTTATTTATGGGCCGTACTTCCTGCAGCAAGGCTACACTACCGGAGCAAGAATCTTAAATACTGCATCCTATCCCCTCCACTTACAGCTGTTTTCAAATCTGGTTTGCTTCTTTTTTTTTAAGCATCACTTCTTGATTTTCACATGGTAAATCAAATTAAAAAGGATCACTGTTGCAATAGAATTTTTCCATGTGTATCTTATTTGAATGAGGTGTTTGGCATTTTTTCTGGACCTGTCAATGGCTTTCAGCTATACATCACAGAGCATGAAAAATCTTTTCTTTTTTTCTTTTTTTCTTTTTATTTTTTATTTTGTATGCTTCATCTTTCCAACTGTTCCTTAAGATCTCTGTTGCTTAAGGCTTGAAGTGCAATATTTATGTCACAGGGCCATCTGAAGAACAAAGAGTAGCAACTCACTCAGAATGAGGATTAAACAAATGGTAACTGCTCTCAGTTTATTATTGATAATGTGAGATACGCTTAAATGTTAAATAGCAGCTAGATATGGTAGCCTCCTTAGAAGTAAACAATTTTAACCATTTCAGAATCTTCTGTGAAAAATCTGTGTCTCACAGAAAAAAATTTGCAGGTACAAAGTATCCAAACAAAAGTAAGTTCAAGAAATTTAGTGAAATATATAGAGTTGTGTATATAGGTATATAATAATCTAGGTATCATAACCAGATTAAATCTAGAGATATTTCCAGATACCTTACTTTCAATAAAATACAGTCAGTGAACTGAATCAATAGTTTATCATCTAAATAAACAACACCACAGAACAATGAAAGGTAAAAATGAAATTCAGAGGTTTGAGATGATTTGTCCAAGGTTGCTCAGGGAGCAGCTGAGATAAAATTAGAAAGTAGGCCCCTGATGCAAGATGCAGTGTCCTATTCTTCTATCAGAAAGCAGTGGGGAATACTAAACATTTATTAACACATCCATTAAAACATTTTCTAATTATTTCAATAATCCTTTCACTTTTCTGTTTTTTCATTTTTCTTTTTTTTTTTTTTTTGATATTTTGAATATTCAGTCTAAGACCATCTCTTTACTTTAGAGAATTCCTAACAAAAACCTTTTAGAAAACAACCCTGTTTAATAGTTTGCTACAATAGCTCTCTTATTACATGTCCTGGATTATTATTGCTTGTTTCATTTAAATTCATGAAATAAAGTCAAGGGAAAGGATGGTGAAAAATCAGGGTTTTTTTTATCAGTACTGCAGCGCAGTAACTTATAAGTCCATATCACTGTGGAAATGAGACAGTAGGGTTTTAGCATTTTGATCCAGTATTTTTCAGTTAATGTCCAAAATTATTTATGTTTTTGTTGATTATCTAAAAAAAGGACAAAAAGGATATTACAAGACAGACTACTGTTGGCAGATTTCCATATGCATAATTTACACACTAGTAGAGAGAATTCCATGTTAATTTAAAAGCTCAGTGGATAAAGTAAGTATAAATATCCAGAAGTATCATCAATATCAGGGTTTTTTAACATATTTTTGGAAATATGTTTGTATCATCCTACGTAAAGAAAGACATCTGAGATAAGAAAGAGAACCAATGTAGAGAAATACATATGTATAGAAGCATTCCATATTTTTATACATGCCTATAGCCAGGTGATAAAATTATAGAAAACAACAATTGTCTATTACATTAACATCTTTCACCATTTGAGACAAAGAGAATTTTTTAAATTTTTCTCATTTCTTCTGGGGGCAGGGGAGGGAGTGGGGGGAAGAGATGGTTTATAATCTTTAAATGAGGCATATCTATACTTCTTTCAGAGAAGTGTTTTTAGATACTCTTTCCTCTTTCCACTTCCTGGTGCAACCCCTGACAAAACTCACACCTTCAGCTGCCCTCTTCACTGACCAGGATCTGTATTTAGAATAAACGAGGACCTGAATATTATCTGTGGTGCTTTAACTGTGCCTTGGAAGAGTCTTTGGCATAATTCATGGCAAAAGGAGGGGATGTTTATTGCTTACTCAGAATCTTGAGTCCTATGGAGAATGTCTAAGATTATGAAGATATGGATTTGAGCACATTAGATGACAGCAAGTTTGGAAGTTGCAGAATTTGTTTCTGAGTATGTGCCAGAGGCACAAATTCTAGCTCCAATGTAATTGTTGCTGTCATGTGCAGAAATGAAAATAAAAAAAGGATTTAATGGTGTTTTTTCTCAATTAGAAAAATCACTGCACAATGCAGAGAACATTTAATGACTTCAGTAGAACAATTGCAAACACAGCTTTATCAAACATAAATGGAAGAGCTATAATAGACTGAGATGCAAATGTATATGACACAGCTGGGGATTGTTCAATTTGTAACCTGCATTTCTCAACATTTCTTTAAACCACTAGAGCCAAATGAAACCTTCCCCGGGAATAACATCTGGGCAATATTCCTAAATGGCATGCTGTCACATATGTCAAGCTCTCCTGTGGCTTAAATCTGCCGTAGGCTCAATAGTAACTATCACTACTGCCATTGACATAATAATCGCTTGGCAAAACACTGAATTATTTCTTTATTGCAACCCTATTTGCAGTGATTACTTTATTGTGATCTTACAGAGACTCTCTGCTTAATCATACCCAAAATGTTTTGCCTGTGAAACATTTATTTTACTGATATCTTCACTAGAAACAGCAAAATGAACTCCTTCTAGAAAAGGTTTATAATAAAATGTCTTCTTCAGGTTCTTAGTTAGTGGACTGTTTTATTATCAACTTAGTTTTAAACATTATTTTGAACATTACTTCTCTTGCTGCTAAGATATATACTGTATGATCATGTCTCATTTTCAAAATGGTGCATATCCATAGGATAACATCATCTCTGATGCCATAAGTTGTATTACTGAATGAGAAAATACTGAAATTTGTTACTGAAGTCTCAGTTGCTAACTCTTACTTGCTCGATCTTTTTGTTTACCACCCATATTTCAAGTCGCTAAGAATATGTGTTCTCTAATGGAGTCTTTTCTATAAATATTTGGCTAGAATAGAACACTATTCTAAAATGATTTTACTCAAGAGGTTCAACTTTGACATGCATGGACTATAAGAAAAAGGAAATAAAATATCTGTATAGCATACATAAGAGGGAAAGTAAGTAACATTGCAAACAAGACTAAATTCCTCCCTTTTTTTTTTTCTTTCCCAAGAAGAATAGAACCAAACCTCACCATCTCCTTTAGCAGTAGTTTAGTAGTTATTCTAATTGCAACCCTTTTCTTCTGTCTATTTCTATGGTCTTGAATGTATAATTTGCCTGAAATTAGCATATAGTATTTATGGTCTGTATATTGTTTTTTTTTGTTAATATCTACTAGAAAGATGGACAGGTAGTAGCATTCATTCATTCTGGTTCTTTATCAAAAGCATTAAACTTTTTAAAAATCTGTGAGAAATCACAACAGAGAATGTGCAATTTGTGAGTAAGAAAGAGAAAAAGGAAAAAACATCAGTGATATGTGACAAGGTGTGTTTTCACATACACTGGAAAGACGAAATCAATCATGCTCCTGCAGCTGGCAGCTATAAATGATCACATATAAAAAGGGAAAGTGAATAACCTCAGGTGAATAATCAAGTGGCTCTTTTAGAAAATATGACATAACTGCTGAAAAAACAATGCAAGTAGCACATTTAATACACATAGTTCCCCTGAAACGTAAAGAGGGATGATCTGAACTGACTTAATGTCATGGAAGGAGGTGGCAAGATGAGGGGCAGGGGGGAACTGATGCAATACACTTCATGCTTGTGAAAGGCATAGTAATAGTCTTGATAGGGATTATTGATTGATATTGATATGGATTGATATGGACAGTGGTTTTAACAACACTCTATAGCAAGGTCACTGTTATTTGCTGCATAGAGGACAAGTTTATGCAAAATTACCAGGGAGACCCTCCCATTGAGTCACAGGGCTCAGACTGGACCCCCTTACTTTCCCAACTCCTCCTCAGAGGAGCCTGGGTGAAGCTGAATCCAGTGTTAATCCCAAAATGGGTCAGTGGTTTATGTCTAAGGAATCATGTGCACAGTCAATGCTGAATATAATTTAGTAAAACAAAGTGTTAGAAAGTTTAGCATGCTGTGTTCACTTGCCACAGATCTGTCGCTGGTAAGGGATTTCTCAGCCTTGAGGAGTAGATTTGATAGGTGTCCCTGCTCCAGGTAAGATCATGGGGTGAAGCCCCCTGTCTTGCAAGGAGAACTCACCAGTCTTTGGGGCTCTCCCCCAAATGGGAGAAGATGTTAGTTGGTTTATAGTCATTTTTGCATGTTGGTCAAATTTTTTGTTGACACCAGCTTAGTTAGTCCTTGGCTACTGTGCTGTTGTTATCTCTCTTCCCAAAGTCTGTAAGAACATCCCCCAGCAGGATGAAGCCATATGGCTAATGTTCAGTTGGTAGAGGAGGGAGAGATTTAGGGAGGCATAACCCATGATCAGATAACAACACTGATGATTAACACCTCAACGGGGTTCTGCATGGGAGGTCAGGCTGGAAAGGGAGCACACCTGTCACACTTAATAAAATTAAATTCTTGTATGTTAAATACATGCAAATTAAAATATTTTTTAAAAGCTCATATAAAAGCACATAGAAAATATTTTACAGAAGTAAATCTACCAAAAAGAGGAAGAAAAAAAAAAGGTGATGGTAAAGGCATCAAGTAGCTACAACTGTGACTTAAGTACTGGGTACATTTTAAAAGGCTTAAAGATTGTGGACAGTTGAGTTTCTGACTATTTTGGCAATAACACACAATCAACCTTCTTATCTAGGTTCCTAGTGCATAGCAGAAAATACATTTTACTAGCAAAGATGCTGAAGAGTGTTGCAAATTGATTGACTGTAATATATGTATATACAGTATGTGTGTATATCTCTCAATATATAAATGCATTCTGTATTATCTTTGAATTGTTTTACTGTTCAGTAGGCAACTCTGAATACATTTGAATTTTGTTCTCCAAATGTCTGCCTTCTACTTATATGTAGCAGATTTTCTTCTAGGTTGTATTTGTCTTAAAATATATGACTTCTCTAAATATAAAACTGCCTAACTGGTTTATTTGTTAAATGTGCAAATTATATTAACAGAGTAATATATTACACAGTACAAAACTTATATGGATTTTAACTGCTGAATTTTATTGTATATTTTCATTTCAAATCAAATGGTAATTACCTGTTTTATTCTGTTTTGTTAAATATTCTGAAATTCTGGAAAAAATCCTAGTTCTGTGCACTACACATAAATAAACTCAATTGTCAGGGAGTGAATTATGGGAATTTTCACTTCATATATATATGCATAACATGCTTCATCTTAATTAATATTCTGTAAAGTAATCTGAATTGATGAAAAATCCTTGTTAGTGCTCATGAATGTCATATATTGAGAGAGAGGAAATTGCCATGCTCTTCTATGCAGAGACTAATTCAGAGGGAATATAGGCAGTGGCATAGTGGTTGAAACTATATAGGAAAAAAAGAAGCTAATTTCCAGGCTTTAACATTAAGTATTTTACTTTACAAAGCTATTGGTTGCAAAAAATGAACAAACGAATGAATAACATCAACGTGCACAAGGGAAAATACAGACCATCCTCTTCCATTTAGCCATAGACCATTAAATCTTTCTTTTATCTTCTCTCTTATTCTCATTTGGCCTCTGATCTCTGTTCCAGCCCATGCTCCAGCCTCCAAGAAGGCACAGAGTTTCCTTTTTGTGCTACATAGAAAAAGATATTTGTTATTTGTGCTTTTCTTATTTAATTTGTGCAACAGATGCTGGGGAAAATCAAATTAAATAAAGAAAGTACATTTGTAGTTTTGTGAAGCATGCTTGTTTGAGCAGAGCTTCAGGAAAAAACAAACAAAAAAAAACAAGCAAGCAAATTCTTCTACTATGCCTAAGATTTCTGGCAACCTCATGTGATTCAAAATTAATGAACTGTATAAGTCTAGTGTGAAAAGAAGAAGCTAAATTCTGACAAATATTGCTAGAGAGAATACTTAGGAAGTTAGAGCTGCCAATTTGCTGTTGTACCCTTCTGCCACAGAATACCATCCCCACATCAGAGTTTACTGAAAGGAATTGAGTGCTGTGAATTGTTTCGTGGCACAAATTCTGACATGCTTTGTATAAACCTAAGTCCAGTGGCAATTTTAAGGTAAGAAAATGGACTTTGCAGAGAATTTTTAGCTGTGGGAGCATGTTCTTTTCTGCAGTCTACCACGGGGAGGGCAACTTACATTGGCAAAACACGTGAGAAAGTATGGGGCTGCAGGAAGTATGCCAGGTCTGTAAACTCTGTAGCCAGGAAGTGTTATAATTAGCTGCCAAACCTTTGGCTATACTAACACTACTAGATGTTGGGATTAGAGCTAAGTGATAAATGATTATTGAAATATTTGATTTTTTTTTCTCTGTGAATCAGGAGGAATAAAAACTTGAATGTTTCTCTTCATCCTCAAGACCCTCTACCCTCAAAATAATAAACTGATTATTTTGAAGATCATTGATCTTGAATGCAGTTTCAGCAGGTTGGATTCCTAAAACAACCTGGATGTGAAAGATCTAGGCTCAGCAGTAAACATTGCCTAACTGTATGCACCTGTTTTTTTTTATGAAATTTCTTTTACTCACCTTTACGGAATGAGAGAAAATCTGCTCTCAATCCAGAGACCTAAAATTAAGTTCTTAAGAAACTATGGGTGTGATCTGTTGTCTAAAATTCTCCTCTAGTACTATTTGAAAATACTTAGGTTATCTGTGAAACACACATTGGAGATCTATGCCTGCAAGAAGGAGCAGCTGGAGGTGACATAGTCTAGGACATCTCAAATGACACTTGCTGCATCTCATTAAGTATTTGAATCAAATTCCGAAGTTTAATGCCTGTATGGCACCTTAGACACACATCATTTACCTGTAGCTGCTTACACACGAAAACCTAAAATCAATTGTCTAAATCTAGAGCAACATCCCATTTTAGTGGCAAGGTTCTGTGCACAAAACAGTAGTATTGCTCAGTGCCATCTCAGGCTTGGTAGGGTATGCTATCTGGTATCTGATTGGTGGTACAGAAGGGAATGGGTGTCCTGTAGATACCCAACTCGTATGCCCTCTCCTACATACTGAATTGTCCTTGGAGGTTATTATAAAGTGAGACCAGAGTGACTAATTAAGATTTATATGCCTTTTAGATACTAAAGTAGGGCAGATGAGTACCAAACATATGTGCCTAAGTTAGAAGACTAGTCTGCTTTGATTCTCACACAAGCAATGTAGAAAGATAGATTACTCCAAAGAGCTACTCAGAGCAGGCATCTAATTTAAGTATTCTGTATATAGAAAAACGTCTTATCTCCTGTGCTAATTAGAGAGAAAACCTCAGGACTTTTACCCTCTCTGTCCTATTTTCTTTCATTTTTGGAGGAAAAAAAAAAAAAAAACAGACTTTACACCTCAAGAATTGCTAGAACTTTTGCTGAAGCTTGTGAAATGTTATAAAAAACTTCATTTTTGAGAAATCAGCATTTTTAGTCAAATAATGACTTTGTCAGAAATTTCTTGACTATCCATCAGTCAGAAATTCCACTCTCTGTCCATTTCTGTGAAGAGAACTTCACTCTGCCCTTATTGAAAAAAATGTCTTGAGCATGGTATGAATATATAAGGTCGTAAAGATACGTAAGATAAGGTCAAAAAATCTAGAAATTAAATGATTAAGACAGTAATAGACTCCAAGAGATAATACTAATGTGAAAAGGTATGAAACCTTAAGGGAAAAAAGTAGAGGGTGAAGTCCTAGCTACTTATAGCATATATTGGACAATAAATAATTGCATGCTATAACCTGTATATATCCTGCTCTCAAAAATGTCGGCATTTAATCTAAAAGATGTCCAAAACAAACAAACAAAAAGGCCCATAATGGGAGGATGCAATCTCTAATTTTATAATAACTTTTTTTTAAAGGATTGATGAAGAATTCTCCTTCAAATAATACAATTTATAATTTTTAACTTATTGTAGTTAAATATGCTTTAATAGAGACACACAGAGGGCACTATTATTTCCTTCAATCTGACTGTAATTTATATTCTGAAACAGAAATTTCACTATCACACTCGGGCCTCTTCTGGTTTCCCTCAGAATTCAGAATCACTACGGATGTTAGCACTGATATAATGGGATTGAAGATCAGCTTCTCCTCCTAAATCTATAAGTGTCCAGTTGGCCAGCTTCATTTGGATGCATGGCACTAGAGGAAAGGAAATGAGAGAGTTAAAAGAGTTGAGATAATCCAATAATCAATATTCCATATAACATTAATGAACATACAAAGACATAAACAGACTGAAAATAAGAGGTGTGTTACTACACAAAGAGGTGTGGTACTACACAGAAGTGTCTGTGGAACAGACAAGTTAAGAGCTAAATCAGGGAATGAACTAATCACAAGCAAGTGATATAGACAGTCAAGGATCCAGTGATCACACTTTCTCCATAATCCTCCTTTATTACTAGATAAAGGCAAGCATTCGCAGATGTATGAAGATTCTTACCACTTCCTAAGGAGATCTATGCTAAACACAGGCTGTTCAGTTATTCTCTGAAGGCATTAAAAAGAGCAATCCCCATAGCATAACTGGCCGCATGATGGCTTGGCCATCAAACAGCCAGGTGTCTGATGGAGAACCCTGTGATGCATGAGAGAGTTAGGAAACCTTTATCAAATAGAGCTTTGCATAGAGTTTAAAACTTTGTCTCTCATAATTCAGATGACTGTTAAGATTTGGAGGCAGTTTGTTAAGTGAGGTCTAATTCTTGATTATAATGTAGTGCCATATATGGGAAAAAATTTCTGTGTCCTCAGAGCTGGAATTTCTGAACATGCTTGTAAAACTTTTAGACTAAATAAAAATTTATCCAGTTAATTTGAATACCTTGAAGGTTAGGCAGCCTATAATCAGGCAATAGGCTAGAAGTATAAACAGACAATTTCTACCTGGTACACAAATGGGAGGATGGGATTTAGGCATACTCTATTCTATTTTACAATCATCTAAATAAACATGTTTTGTTAAATTGCTATATAGTGAGTCAAACACACGTACTATACTTGTGGCAACACAATATAGGTAATATTCAAACTTATAACAAAAGGTAAGATACTATTATTTTTATAATAGTTTATACTTTTTGTATATAGATCTAAAACAGACTTCTACACTTTTTAACTGCAAAAAGCAGAACACTACTAATTCATATGTCTAATAAAACTGCTTCTAATAAGCATGTCAGAACTTAACTGGATGGTATTTTGTAGAGTACTACAATACATTAAACAACTCCTTACACTGCTGTGGCACCTTGCTAGTTACAAATGAGCTTTCTATACAATGCAGAGTTTTCATACTTAAAAAATAATATTTAAAGATAAAGCATTACAATTTGACAGAAAATCTGTCAGACGTCACAGAGGTTACACAGAAATTCCAAGAAATATCTGGAGACCTTTTATCTGTTGATTGCATGACTGACTGTAATTTTAAAATCAAAAAGAAAGTCTAAATTTGTCTATTTTTTATGACAGCAAAAGAATGCACAAGTAAATATATGCTTAAATTATACCAATTAAAAATAATTATATATTCTAAATGTCTGGGTTTTTTGGTCCCATTAGATGCTTTTACAGCAATTTTCACTGTTCATAACATTAGAACTATTTAACCTCGTGGAACAAGAAAGAAACACAGTTCTGAAAACAGTATGTAAGGAAGCTAATAAACTGGGTGCTTGCTGAAGAGAGCATGCAAAGTATGCAGAGAAACCTAAGGGGAGCAGACTTCTGTAGGAAATTATTTATGTATTGATTTCTATTGCAATGATGATTATCAGAATTTTACAATGGACCAAATTTTAACACTTAAGCACAATTAATACTATGAATACAATGAATAAACTAAACTTTATATATAGCTATAAACCTTACATATATATATAAGGTTTATAGTTTGACTTCTAAGTTTTGACAGTATGTTTAATTTTCTCCTTTTGTCCATGGAAATTAGTGCACGATATTACAATCTGTAGAGTCCAAAGAACAAAATATACCATGTAAACACCTGTCTACAATTTTCATTGCACTTTCTTAACTCTAAACTCATATTAAACTTTTTTTTTGTTAAAGCAAAAGGTAGAAAACCAATATAATATTAGTCCTAGTACAGTAAACATTATATTGGTGTCAAAGTTGAAAAATTGATGAAACAGATTGATCCTCTAAAATTTTGGATACATTTCTGCAATATGTCTGCTTGTAGTTTAAGGTAAACAGAACTCTTATTGGTGTAACTGGTCAAATCCCACTCCATCTTTACTGACAGCATGTGTTAGCCACAGAGCCACTAGCTCATGCTCATGGTTGTAGTCACCATGTTCACTCAGTGGCTTCTAGCCTGCAGAGAGTGCAAGCAGACTAATCTCCATCTGCTGAAAGCATAGGCAAAGTCAATTCATGTCTGCTGAAAAATCCTGTACTATTTTCTTAGATATTATTTCAGGAAAAGCATTAAAAACAATCAATCTGATATAACATTTCAAGGCTTGTCTAGAGAACTGGACCAGTTTTCAATCACTGCAGCTTTGAAAGACACTATTTTTACTTTCTGAGATAATTTCTGTATTAGATATAACACCTTAACAGCCACTGTATTTTAAAAAGATTCAGAATGTATTTTAAAAAGATTCAGTGCATGAAATAAACATTTTACAATAAAATTAAGTCTATCCAATGAGATTCCCTAAATCTGGATAAAAATTCAAATTCTTTGAAGCTTGTTTTCATTGCAAAAACTGTCAAATATAAGTAGAAATGATTCATAAAATCCAACTCTGAAAGACAATACTATGAAAGCAGAGTACTGTTTTGTTGACCTCTTGACTTCTGCAATCAGCCTGTATTTCCAGGCAAATCCTAAAATGTTATGATAGTTCAAAACAAGAGAAAACAAAAAGGCAGTGTTGCAAAAAAATATTGGCTACTTACAGCCTAGGAAAAGTTTGGAAATCCTGGATGCAGGATTCCCAGGATACAGGAATGTATGAATCACATGTTCCTTTCCATTTCCTCTATCAGGAAAAAAAAAAAAAAAAAGAAGAAGCTTGTATCTGTGTTCCAAGAGAAAGTAAAAAAGATAATTCAAGGCTTTAAAAAACAAAGTTATATGACTCAGATTCCAGATCAAGAAATCTTATATTCCAAAATAAACTTATAATCCAGAGAGATCTCTAAATAAAAGATATCACAACAAATACAGTACCACACAAGGTCACCTCCTCAAATTTATGTTCCTGCATTCTTACTATTATCATGTTAGATGCATGCCAGATTTTTTTCATTAATTCAAATTTAGACATCTAAAGAGAGGATGAATATACCCTAAAGAGAGTCTTTCAGGTGAAGATACCTTTGGTATTACTTGCACTGTAAGTCAGCCAGCTGTTCCCACCCAGTCAAGACCATTTGGTATCTGGAGTCTTATTACAGATGCTAATATTTTTTGTTAAATATCATGCAAGACATTTAAAATATGTTGTGAAAGACATCAGTTATACCTACTTTCTATTAAGATCATCATCTCATTCAACTTAAAAGCCTTCTGGAGGAACTGTATTTGGCATATTTTTAAGTCAAATGAAGAAAATGGGGCTGTTATTGAAAAAAAACTGTCCCCTACCCAATTTTTATTACTTTTTTATGTCAAAAAGAACATCGTTGCTGTTTGTAAAGCATAGTTAAACCGGTGACTGCAACTGCTATTTTTTTATCATAAAAATAAAAAAATGTATTCAGAAATTTCTAGATTCAGAGAAGGAACAGATAAATCCATTCCCAGAGTAAGGCATTTGTATTCAACATTCAGGTGCCACTGGCATTCATCAGCTTGTAGTTGCTGGTCTTCATTTTGGTAGTATATTTTTCACCTCCATTCCTACAGATCAAGCTATGTAGTTGTCTGAATTTACTCACAAAACTACTAATCACATAAAAACTATAGAACTATCTCCATATTGCAGTCATAAACTATACAATTTTGCATTTACATTTAGGGTTTTATCTGATACACATGTCCAGAGACTAACGCTATATAAAATACAAAGTAAATGGTCTGCCCTTCTTACTGAAAAGGTCATAAATTAGAGACGTCGATAAATTTGCTTCTTTATCTCAAGCGGCAATTTGTATTGTGAATGCCCTAACACTTGAATGACAGGGAAGGGAGAAAAAGACAAGAAGGTCCCAATCTTTTTTGATTGAAAGTATTTAATTGTTAAAAGTGAATTTGTCCAAAGACAGAAAGAAGAATGAAGGGGAATAATTATTATGGCACGGATTGCGCATATTCCGGTTCCTGAACCAATTAATAATTTAGTTTTACATTGAGACCTGGCTGAATCAGTTGTGGCAAGAAATCTAGCTGAAGGCATGTAGCTACAGATGACTCCCAAGGGTCAGTACTTGGTCCATTCTTGTTCAACATCTTCATCAATGACTTGGCACAGAGTGCACACAAAACTGTGAGGAGTGGCTGATACACCAGAGGGCTGTGCTGCCATTCTGAAGGACCTGGGCAGGTGGAGAGGAACCTCATGAGGTTCAACAAAGGCAAGTGTAGTGTCCTGCACCTAGAGAAGAATAATCACTACAGGCTTGGGGCAGGCCTGCTGGAGTGCAGAGAGAGATTTGGGTGTCCTGGTGGACAATTTGACCATGAGGCAGGCATATGTCCTTGTGGCCAAGGATGATGGTATCTTGGGCGGTGTGAGGCAAAGCATTGCCAGAAGGTCGCGGGATCCTCCCTCTATACTCAGACCTGGTGAGGCCACATCTGGAGTGCTGCATCCAGTTTTCATCGCCCCAGTACAAGACGTGGGGATACCAGACAGAGTCCAGCAAATAGCTACCAAGATGATTAAGGGACTAGAGCATGTTTCATATGAGGAGAGGCTGAGAGAGCTGGGCTTCTTCCATCTGAAGAAGAGAAGATTGAGGGGGAAGAGGGGAAGAGAAGATTGAGGGGGATTGAGGGAGAGGGTGTACAGGTATCTGAAGGATGGGTATAGAGAAGATGGGGACAGATTCATTTCAGCAGTACCCAGTGATAGGGCATGAGGCAGTGGCTACAAACTGAAACATGAGAAAATCCATGTGAACATGAGGAAGAACTTGATTGCGAGGGTGACAGAGCACTGGAAGAGAATCACAGAATCACAGAATGCTTAAGGTTGGAAGGGAGCTCTAGAGATCATCTAGCCCAACCCCCCTGCTCCAGCAGGGACACCTAGAGCACATAGCACAGGGTGGCATCCAGGCAGGTTTTGAAGATACAGGATTTTGATGATTTTGAAGAACAGGTTGGCGAGAGGCACTGTGGAGTCTCAACCCTTGCAGATATTCAAAACCTACCTGGACATGATCCTGTGCAATGTATTTTAGGTGACCCTGCTTGTGTAGGGGGAATGGACTTGATACCCTGAGGTCCCTTCCAACTGCAACTGTTCTGTGATTCTGTGAAACGCTATGTGTGAGTATATATACATATGTATATATACATATACATAGAAAAACTATATCTTTTTCTAAAAAAATATAGTTTGTTCAGATTTAATATTTAAGGGTTTTTTGTTCTATTTTAATTCAAATATTTAAATAAGTAAAATCTAACTCTAGTGAATTCAGTTATAATAGTAATAAAAAGAAATGTTTACATAGTGTATTACTCTAATTCGTTTCCCCTAAGTTTGCCAATACTTTAGCACTCACTGGAGGAGCATAATGGTTATTCAAACTGAAAGCTTAAAACTGAAAGGCACTTACATTGAGAAATTAATAACATTTTATATAATCAAATGAGATGCAAACAGTTTTACTTCTTTTTTTTCTTATTCCATTTGTATTGCTTACAATAATTTTGATCACTTTTGAAAAATCCTAAATAAAGAAATCAGTCCAATCTAATATTGTGTTAGAATGAGCCTATTTAGGAGGTAAACAATAAACTGATTTCTTAATTTTTGAGTATTTGACTTAGCCAGCCAAATAATAGCTTACCTACCTACTTATGGCCATATATACACATATAGTCATACATTTATATACTAATACCTGTGTATGTGTGCGTGCTCATCTACATGTGTACATTTCCACTAAATATACTGGAATTTCTTGTGTAGCTGACTGAAGTCTCCTAGATTCAAGCTGAATGCTCCTACTGGTTAAAGTAACATGGGCATTTGTCTGTTATTGGAAGTTAGTGAGAGAAAAAGAATTGATTCCCCTACATCACCACAAAAATCCAGCATAAAGTATTTACACTGTTGTCCAGCAGTCTCCTAAACAAATAGTTCTTCTGAGATCAATATGTACCTCATTTAGTGAGGAATGATTATCCATAAAAGAAATGAGAGCTGCAGAAGTAACTCTGAGCAATAAAATTATGTTTACTTCTTTTACATCTCATACAGCCACACATTCAGTAATAGAGTAATCCCACAATACAAAAGTGAAATAATTATGTATCAATAATTATGTATTATGAGAACCTCAGCTATCAAAATCAGTTCATGCTGGATGGCCATTTCTTTTTATAATATTCTTTCCGAAGAAATAAACTTTTACTGTAGCATATGGGAATATATAGGAGAAAAAATATTCTTATTGCTAAATGAATCATTTCACAAATCCAAATTTAAAGCTCTCTATTCTCAAAAGTGTAGCTGAGAAGAGAGTTGTCTTGTTATTTCACTTCTGGTAAAGTGAAGTGGTTTGAAATTCATTATATTCAGCTCAGAACAAGTCCTTCCTGAAAACAATACCAAAAAATTGTATTAAATTCTTAGTAAATTTATTCAGACATTATTAGTACCATCCTCTTCTCTCCAGTGAATTCTGAAATAAAGAAATCGGACAGACTAAGATAAGCATCAACCTTTATATGAAATGTAATCTCCTCTAATAAATAGAAAAGACACATCCATAATAATATTTGTCTAGGATTTGCCCAGTATGACATGATCATGAAGTCCATTAAGAGATTCTCTAAGCCCTTTCAAAACACCGAAGATATAAAGAGCCTGGATATAAAGTAATTTAAGTTGCACACTGAACAAATATCTTTAGGAATACTCAGCATGAATGATTATTATGGTAATTCTGGGGAATTTTAAATAAGCAGTGCCAGCAATGACGGTAATGACAGCATGAGGGCATCACAAGATCATGGATATACAGTCAGCTGTCGTTAAAGCAGATTGCAAACTTATGTCATTACATTCATATAAAAATAGCTTTTAGGGCACATCTCTTTATTTCATAAGAGCTACCATACAGACCATTAGGAACACAATTTTTGAAAAAATATTACTAATACATTTTTCCATAATTTACACTTTATTTGCAATCTGATGTATCAACACAAACAGTAGAGAGTATGCAATTTTATTTACTGGTACCTTTGAAGTATTGTCACATCTGTAGTGTAATTTTCCTCTTCAATTGTTTCAGAAAAATCATTTCAATTCAAAAGTCTTTTAATTCCTTAAGTAAAGTCACTTATTTCCTATAAAAACTTAAGGTTTTATCCTTATCAGTGATAAGTAACTTATGGCAGCAGAAGCTTGACCATACTGAAAATAAAAAGTAATCAAAGGCATTTTAAAGGAATTTAAATATAATTTATTTCTTTTGCTTTGAAATAAATTATTTTCAGTTCATTTGTGGAAAACCAAAAAAAAAAAAAAAAAAGGTGAATAAGGATATTGTCTCACTGGCTCACCGCAAGGTCTCTATCTCAGTATCCTATCTTCATCATCTAATAATAGATGTCTGGAAAAGAAATATGACTTTAGAAACACGAATACAATCCACAAATAATCTCCTAACTTCCAACTGTGGAATAAGGTCTTTCTAAGCTAAAAAAAACATATTTGATGACCTGGGTAGATTTTCTTTCCGTTACTTAGGTAATGCACTTAGGTGCATGTTGAAATCATGTGACATTTCAGCACCCGTCATGAGGTGTGGTGATTTGTTCCAAAGTTTAATAATGTTCTAGGAAAAGTCACCTACTCTGAACTGCACTCCTACCCCACCACAAGTAATTTACAAACTGACAACACTACAGGGCCATGGCCTGATCTACCACTTTTAATACTAATATTTTGAAACCTCTAGTGAATAAATTTTTGTTGTCGTTGTTGATGCTCTTTAATAATAGTAGGAGAATGTGCTCCACTTGAAAATATATTGCCAGAATTAGTCTTTTTCCTCAGAAAATTACATGTCCTGCATTTTTTTCTGTGAACATTTCATGTTTAAAATAAATATTTTACATCAAAAACATATAAAATGTGCCAGGTCTTCGTTTCCACAGTTTTGAGATGACTATGCTTTGCCTTTTTATTTTTTTATTTTTTTTATTTTTTTTTATTTTATAGAGATACACTATTCTGTGACACTCCGCATCTTTTTGTGCAGCCTTCCCATCCACCTTCCTCCAGAGACCGTGCTAGTTACCTCCTGTTCCTATTTCAATTTTCCCCCTCCTAACCCATTTTTCCAACTCCTTTCTTTTTCCAGTGGTTTCTTAGACTGTTTCCAGACACTTGCTTTATTTGATACCCTCTGTCTAAATGATGTCTCTTAGAGGTACTTTCTTGCTATCCATCCTGGCCTGCTGCCATGTCCCTCCTCCTTTCTCATATTCCCTGTACGCTTCAGAGCAATTATTTCTTTTTCTTGCTACAATATCCAGCTTGATGTCCCTTTCATGTAATTCTTGGCATCTCCATATCTTTCTATTCCTTGCCTAGCTGACAAAATGACAAAAGAATTATGTCATCCATTAAGACAACCTGGCTTCTACTCCCATTAATAGCTATATGAGATTGGTATCTGGCCAGCCTCACCTTCCCTTGTAAAATTTAAATGGAAACTGATGCATTTTTGCAGCATTCTTGTACTGTGATTGTAATGGGTGATAAATACAATGATTATCTATTTGAAGTTTAAAGGAAGAAATCAGAGATTCCTATGATTTCTTTAAATCGAGCAAACAAACAGTATTATGAATTTCCAAATAAAATCCTACGAGGAGATAGTATATTTCTCTGTCCTCTCTGCACTTCTC
Source organism: Tinamus guttatus (assembly GCF_000705375.1). The sequence goes on from NW_010587896.1 coordinate 214,360, forward strand.
TCAATAACTCACATACCATTAGTCTCTTCTTCACCCTATTCACACCACATATCTTCCTACAGATTTTTGACTTCAACAAATTTGACCTCTGCCCACACTTTCCTCCATAATTCAACATCTCCATTCTGTTCGGCAGTACAGAAGACTCATGATAATGTAGTCCCCCTCATCTCCTTGCTCCATGTGTCAGAAATAATGCAGCCAAATGATATCTTATCACTAATAAGGTAAATGTCTAGAAATATAGGACAAATCACTACATTTACTCCTATTGCACTCATTGGGAATGGGGGTGGATAGCACCTGCTGCTAAATTTGCAAGAATATTCCGTGTGGTAATTGCCTATAATTGCAAGTTGGCCAGTCCCTGCAGTTGTATCTCTGAGAAAAAAATAGATGTATAACAAGATGCTTTGTGCAATATTGCTATTAAATTTTCCTCTCCATGATCTGAGAGTTTGAAAATATTAAATTCATTTCTATCACTTTATTCTGACTTTTACTTTGTTTATAAAATCTTTTGCTTGAAGGTCTTAGTGAGACACTATATGTATTTCAGCAGCCTGTTACTTTTTTATGAATTTTGTGGAAGATACCTAATAATATTTTGTGTGTATGTCTCTAGAGCAGTCCATGAAGTAGGAAAAAGCAGCGTCACAACTACTGTATTCAGAAATAAGGCACTTACGTAAGTATCTCTGAAAGTTCAAACTGTGACTCGACATAAACCTTGGAGCAGGGAATGGAAATAATGTCTTTAAAATCCCAGGCTTGTTCTTTAGCCATTCCTAAGGTAAAGGAATCATATTTGTAAAAGTTCTTTCAGTAGAGGGAATTTTATGACAACATGACAGAAATCCTCAAAAAATCAGACTGTTCTTTTTATTCTCACATCAATTTAGTCTGAAACTGTAATATTCAATCTGTAATAATCTGTTCTAGCAGCAGTCACTAAAGGAAATACAGCTAAGCTTTAAAACAGAGTTTGGACAGTGAAGAAATATGAGATTATGCCACTTCTTAACAGGAATGGACATAATCAAGAAATCTAGATTTTACCATGATCCAGGAAACAGATTTTTTTTTTAATTAAAGAATTAATGTAGGAAGAGGTATCAGCATTTTCTATATCTGTTGATTCCAGATATTGCATTCAAGGAATCTAAAATTCCTAAAATTTCATAGCTTATGGTAGTAGGTACTGCAGACAAAAAAAAAAAAGAATAAAACAAGGTATTTGCCTTTTCTAAAAGAAAGCACATTTTTATATAGCGTCTTTCATTATCTAATTGATTCTCCAATTTCACATTTGCTTTGAAAACAAATATTTTCTATACTGTCTGTAAGTGTTGAATAGACTCTACTTCTGCTATTATGGTTTAAATTTTAACTTTTTATAACTGTGCATGGTACAGGTAAATGCACAGCCATAAAACTAACAAACAAACAAAAAAAACAAAACAGTGCAGTATGCAGACAAGCAACTGGAAATGCAAAAACAGGCATTTGAAGCTAAAAGTAAAAAAGAAGATGTAGTAGAATATTCTTGAAATAATAGCCATCATAATAATTGGGGTATTGCTCTTCTTTAACAAGTATAAACACATTCATGCAAACACACATTTGCAGGCATTGTTATGAATAACTGAAATATTAGGTTACATTGCTTTCTAATGTGAAACATAAGATATGCATATGTTTATGTCAAAGTAAAATCCTTTGTTATCAGGATCAAAATGTTATGTTTATGGATATCATGCAAATACAGAGTAAAAGGCAGTTTATGTAGTGCTCAAAATGGAGCACTCCTTTTCAAGGATGATCTCAAACTCATTGGAATAGGATGGACAAATTAAAGATACAGACACTTATGGTCCTGTAGCAAATTAGTATCAGATACAGAACACAAAAACAGTATCTTTTGTTAATTTCCATTTTAAGAAATGATAATGAAAATGGAAGGATGGAGATTTTTTGTTTGTTTGTTTGTTTGTTTGTTTTTAAGAAGGCAATGGTATAAAATAATGGTATGAAACAACATAGGAAATTCACAAGGTGAGGGTAAGAAGGTGAGGAAAAGAGACGGTAGAATAATAAACAAACAAAAATGTTCTGATAATATCGAATACTAAATCCATCACACTTGTATATGTCCATGAGGTAAAATGTCAGAAAAGCCTTGATATCTTTTTTAATTCTATAGCATATTAGTGAAGGATTTGATGAGAGAATTTTGAGTATCCTTCAAGATACCGGAAAGTATATACAATAGTAGTTAAAAAAAAAAAAAAGATTATTTCAGGATAGAATAAGTTTCAATTACAGAGTCATAGGTTTGCATGTGAGGGAGTGCACAAGGATATGCAGTATTTTCTGGAATATGCAAAAATTCTGCAGATTATTAATATCTGTGGAACTGCAAAGATATTAGTGTACTGAAATATGGAATTTGTGAAAACATGTGAATAACACTGGTAGTCTTCATAGTCTTGTATCCAGACTCTGCACTCTTGCTCTAAAAGTTTCAGAGGACAACTGTGTGAATATGTCTGCATTATTATTTTTTGCCTGACCTTCCACACTTTGTCACTGTTTTTGAGGATGAACTATGAGACTTTATTTTGACCCTTAAGAGTAAAGAGAAATTTGAGAGTGCATCTGTCATATCTGAATGCTGTTTTTGAGCATAATGTCACTGGTTGTGTACCTGATATTCTGCAGAGACTGGCTGAGTCATTCCTGGTTTATACAGATGTGAGCAAAGCCAGAATCATGCCCTTTATTGTTCACCTCTTCCTGCCCCAGTGAGACAGAATTTTTTATAATTAGTTGAGTATTTACCCACTGTCTTATCAGAAGGATAGTTATGAAGGAAAGGAAAACCTGAAAAAAGAAAGGATTTGCTACAGCATTTCATGGTATTATTGTGAGAAAAATCTTCAGAAAGCCAATATACATAAGGTTGATTTAGTAACAGTAAAAAACATAAGCAACTTCCACTGAATAGCAACTGTCAAAAATTGCCAAAGGCGGTTAATAAGGGTGACTACTGAGCAGTGGTTCAAAACCAGACAACTGGAAAATCAGTACTTCCCTGAGAAGTACTTAGTTGGTAAGTCCTAGCAGCTCATATGCTGTCTGGACACTATCTCTGTCTGCTGATCTTGCATCACTATCTACTCTAGCAACTTTATCTTCATGCTTCCTGTTCTGGTAGCTGCTCTGCCAGGACACCCCAGCTAGGTGCTCCTGCTTTTAGCAGTCTCTGCTGTGAAGCAGATGTGCATGTCTCCTATTTCAGAAACAAATTCCTTGGTGATCAAAGGAAACTTCTGAAAACGACTCCTCAACTTCCCTTTTCTCAGCTTGGGACTTCTGCTTCTCTACCCTGTAAACTATTGCTTTTAGTTAGGGTATATTTAAACACATACAGTTTGGACAGTTGTTACTGCAACTCTGGAATTTCCTCTAACTTAGATATTATTAAGCATGTTTCAGAATTATCCAATAATGCCATTAATTCAACTCCCTCTGCCTCCAATAGGTGCCAGCAAAGCCCATTCTAAACTGTTCTTTCTGAAACAGTCTGTAAAGGGTTGCTGATCTCTCTTGGTGTCATCCACAAGGTTTGCAGAAAATTTTCCTTAACATACTCTTTAATTTATATACAGTAGATTCTATAAGACTTGAAATGGAATCTGAGCACCTGAATATTAAAAAGGAATAAGAGTAGTTTAACATAAAAATAATTGGGACGAAATCAAGCAGGACAAAATAATTATCAGAGTAGAAGATTCTGTCTGTCAGCTCTTCTGGGATGTGGAAAAATTACTAAATACATTATAGAAAGTTTTTTCTGTGTTTTAATCCAGCCTTCTATTGAAAACTGCAAAACAGTTATATCCTAATCCCCTAGAGTATTCAGATGTTTAAATCCCTTTGAAATTCAAAATGTGAAACTTCTGGATGATAGATTAGATGCCCTTGCAAGATCTTTCGTCTTCTATATTCCAATAATCAGATTCTGCTTTTTTTTTTTTTTTTTTTTTAAACATGACACCTTGAAAATCAGTATACTGTGCAATGGTGGTGATCATAGTGATCTGTAAAAAACAAATAAGAAATAAAAGAAAAGAAAACAAAATAAAATAAAAATCTTGTTTTAATAAGTTTCATGAGTTTGATTAGAAAATATTTAATCACCAAAATAATTCCCCTGGAATTTCTGGAACATGGCAGGTGACAGAAAGTAAGGAAGAGGAATACATCTGATGGATCCAGACCACTTCTGAACCATGGTTTTATTAATGTTGTTATGAATGTTTGAATGTTTTACAAGCTGAAAATTTACTATAGGCCAAAAGTAATTTTAAGTCCTGGAGAGTTTGAAGTAGACTTTTCAGCGGAATCTTTTGAAGGGCTATGATGCTTAATAGAGTTTGTTTTCAAAATAGAATTATAGTAAATGCTATTTCCTTCTTAAGGAACATAGCATAATTCCCATTCAAGTACCATTTCTTAGTTGTTTGGTAAATTGAAAATGAATTATGCCACATCTAGAAATATTATAAATTCTGAAGAATATTAAAATGTCTTTTGAAATAAAAGAAAATCAAATCATAAAAAAGCAGATTTGGTGCTTTAACTACCTTTCTTTAAAAGAAAAATAATTGTAAATTCATGAGTTTCTTCTTATATAGATACTATAATAATTGTTCTTTGTTCTCTAAACTGTTCCAAGTTCTAAAATTGTGTGGGGGGGTTACCATTAAATTGATAAAATACATCTGTAAAAATCCTACTTATTTATTAGTTTATTAGAACTAAGCCTTGCTGAAAGTCTTGAAATATGCATACATCCCTTGAATTCTTTATCATTACATATTTAGATGATATGCGGGGTATCCAGTAGTCTAGACATATATAAAATGAAAATAATGTTAGTTTCCGTTTGCTAGGTAATCCATTCTTAGTAACTAACATCATAGAAGAAATTCTCTCTGCAAGTTTGTTTCAGATATACTGCTCATAATAGAGAGTCGCTTGAACATTTGGAGCAAATGACTGACAGATGGCATTGTTTCTTTCTTTCATAAACACAGTTGGAATGGAGTTGAAGGCTAAAAACCTTTTGACAGTAATAGAATAAGGAGTGTGAAGTAAAAGTGCACTGCTTCTAACTGCTTTGAAGACAGCTAACTCATGCTTCACAAAATTCATCCATCACTTAAAAATGTGGTTCTTCCAGAAAAAAAAAAAAAAAAAAAAAGTTGCAAGCTCAAATGAACTTTGCTATAATGGAGCAATATATTGTGAACATCCAGAAAGGTCAGCTCAAACTGCCAGCAAGACATTCTGTCATTAGCAGATCCAGAAGTTCAGACTACTAAATTAAGAAAAAGTCTTTAGGAACCCAGTAAATTTTTTAGTTAGATGTGAGAGTGGTTTTCACAGTGAGCAAAGCCCAGGAACCCATGGACTGTCTACCAGTGCTTGAGCAGTAAACATTTAGCAGTCTATACTGCCTGTGATATGCATGTTAAAATGGATGTCCTTGGAGTTTAACATTAATTTCAAGATTACTTTCAGGGAGAAGAGTGCTCTTCAACAGACTGTTCAGCTGATGGTGTCACTGAACTTTAAAATCTTTCCTACATGGCCATTAAGTATTCCGCAAGTGCTTTCTACACCTCATGTGCTCTTATAAGCTGCCAGGATTTAACAATTGACCTGTGATGGATGAAGTGAGAGGAGCAAAAAGGAGTCTGTAGAGTGCTAGTGGCCAAAGTCTTCCTGTGAGTCTGACTTCTACAAGCAATACTGAATTTTATTTCTGAGCACCATAGAGAAAGATAGAGGATATTTCCTAAAAGAAAGTGAATTTATTTGTCTCTATCTCAGATTCAGTAAAGTTCTTCACATTTATTGTGAAACCGAAAATGTAAAGTCAAGTTACTCCAAGCAACTTCTACTCCAAAGAAGAATTTTTTTTTTCAAAAAAAAATCTTTTTTTCTTCCTTTATTATTGCTTTCCTTTATGTTCCTCAATTTAAGGGATTTTTAGTGGCATAGTTTAGACTGTGATGCATGTTTCTTGAAGTAATATCAAGGATATAGAACCTTCTTTGGTTTTAATTTATCTGATTGTATACCCTTTGCTTTCACAGACACTGCAGGAAGTCCAGTCTGGTTTTATCTATTCATTTAAATTATTCTATTCCCATGGACAAGATCAGAAGACTTCCATTGTCAGTTGAAATTCTTTGTATTTATCATTTATGCTGAGTACGTAAATGCCTGCTCATACTTTAAAAAGTTGCTGGCAAACTCTTACTCAATAGTTATACCATTACACTCCTAGTAACTACTTATTTCTTTCCTTTTTAAGATTTCTTAAATAAGAGTTCAGTTTCCAGCTTGGGTACTGGAGAATTTTAAATATCCTATTCAATGCAGTAAAGTAAGGCTAGCAACAAGAAAGGCTAAAGAATTATATTTTGCTTAGAGAAGCTCAGAAAGAAATACATTTAAGAGTTACCCCACTTTTAATTTTTGGCATGATGCCAATAAGTCTTTAAAGAAGCCACACTCTACTTTGGTTGGCTGGAGAAAACTCTCAGGCACAGCTATTCAGGTCCACACAGATCCTTCAAGATGTTATATCTCTGATTCAAATTTCCATGCCATTCAATACACTGTGAAAGCCTATAGTGTGTGCAGGCTCCGTGTACAAATCTCATTTGCCTCAGTGACCTTTGAGAATTTCCATCAAATTGTTGTGAAGAGAGGCTGTGGATGCAGCAGAGGCACATCCAGCTCGGCATGCCTGGGCTCCTCACATAGCACAAGTTAGTCCATAGCTCTGTGGGGTTTTCTTTCTATTTGTTTTGTTTTGTTTATTCTGAAGTTCTGAAAACATTATCTCACTCTGTTGTGGTGAAAATTAGGTAAGTTTGCACTTGTGCATAAGGCTGAGTTTGAGACTGGGATAAGGTTAGCACTTCAACAAACTTTTTGTAATGTATATTAAATTTTAGTTCAAAAATAACGTGAAACAAGGACTTTTCAGGTGGTCTAATTTATCCCCCTGCTCCAATGTAGAATCAGCTAAAATTATTATTAGCTATAACAATTAATAGGTGCTTCATTTATTCAGTAGGAGCCTTACAGCTATACCCCAGAAAGTGTTGTTTTTGTCTTATATAGCAAAGATACCAAGTCCATACTTAAAATCTAATCTGAACTCAGCCCTGTTAAGGAAACTATGACTGCTACATCCACACAATCTATAAGCATTTCTTTTTTAAATTCTCTATTATATAGGCAATTCTCTTTAATATATTGGAAAACATTTTGTTCCATTTTTAATGTTCTAAACAAAATGCTTTCTTCCTCTTTGTTCCTCCTCTTCTTTTTTAGCCCAGTAGATAATTTTCTTGTGGTTCTATAACTATGGAGATCTTGAAAATGAGTACAGAAGGAATAATTAATTGTTCATGCATTTGTATTTATGTTGTCTTATTTCTATTGTTTTCAGAATTTGGTCCTCATTGAGACTGAGGTTATCCCAGTTCAGATTCAGCACAGCTTACTTTCCACGTAAGATCATATCTCACGTGATAGGAAAACATATAGAAATGTGAGAGTGTTAAAAAACTGTTTGTTAAAAAAAAGGAAAAAAAAAAAGAAATCTCTAAATGAAATGAAAAGAACAGTAATGAGAAGTTTTTGAAATTTTATCTTACTCAGAAATTCCCTTCGTGCTCGTCATGGATAAGGCTGGTATGTTTTTCTTTAGGTTAGAAAAGTTAAGGAGAGTAGACAGTCTTTAAAACAAAAACAATTAGTTTCTAATGCCTCAAGTGTCACTTTATCAGCAGGATCTGCTATTGCCTCTGTGTTAAAAGAATGAAATAATCTTGTAATGAGAAATACGTAAAACTTCCTTTAATCACATGTTTAAATAATGAATCTGACTACATCTCCAGCAATAAAAATGAATCTTTCACTTGTTGTAAGCATAGCATTAATGCAAGATTCTGATTGGTCCACCAACTATGCCTTTCAATGGTAATAACAGAATTAAAATAAAATTACCCCAAAAAAGTTTACAGCTGAGATGTTCACAGGCCATATCTAATAGTATGTCTTGGGAATAATTAGTGGTAATGGGTATCCAAGGGGTATAATTGTCTGCTGCTGTGAATTAGGAGTGCCACAGGTGGTGTTAATCGCTGGGAATGTATTGGAGTAGAACATCAGCTGGCGCAGGAGCCTGCTTAAGCTTGATTTGTGGAACTATTGTTTGTGGATGCTTCAGACATAAATTGTCTGTCTGTTAGTGGTAATACACACTCAAGTAGTTATACTGAAACAAAAGGGTATAAATAAAATTGAAAAACTGAGGGGAACATTGTTTCTTTAGCAAAGGCTGCAGGTTTGGTGGTCAGGCAAAGTGGTTCCTCTTTTCAGCACTTACATTTTTATAGGCAACAGAAAGCAAAAAGATGGTTGATGGTTGCTTTTACTGCCTGGCTGTGGCTGATGCACATCAGTAAAAAAAGGTTTCACCAAGTCTATGTTCCTGAACTTTCAAGCCCCTGGTATTTCCATGGCATGTGACTCATCCGTACCCACATCCTTTTGATGAGAAATGTTAAACTTTCTTCAAACATGATTTTTGTTTATTAGAACATAGTCTTCTCAGCTGAACAGCACATCATCAGTAAATCACAGAAGTATGATGAATGGCAAATAAATTGAAGTGAGTAAAATATATGTGAAATATAGTAGCTTAAAGAATGTGATACTTGATTCTCATCAGAACAAAGTCAAGCCAGTGACTAGAGAGATAGCAAATGAGACTGTGAGTAATATAATTTGTCTTTGAAGATGGAGATTAATTCAAACCTACCAAAATGGAATTCGTCAAATCTTTTAAAGGATTTGTAAATTCTATTCAGACTGAAACTCCAAAATCAGTTGCTTTTTGGGGTATGAGGAAGGGGAAGATAGATCAAATATCACAGTAGAATATAATTTCTAAAAGACTGAACAGCTTGCTAACATTACAAATTACTTCTTGAAGGACTTTACTACATTTCACTAAAAGTCTTTTTGCATTTTAGAGGAATGAGTTTTATAATCCTGTTACATATAAAACCTATTGGCTCAGTTGTGACTTTTGCAAGTGGAAAACTCATACCTATAAAAACAAGTGCCAGACAGCCAAATATTTAAAAAAGAAAAATAAAGGCTGAAGTGATACCTAAGGTTTAGTATTTCAAAAAACAAAACAGAACAAAACAAAAAAAGAGTTTTCTGAATTGTGTCACTGCTGAGCTATAGCTTATAAAAAATAACCCACATCATTAAAACAAATTTCACACTTCAGTTTCTTCTAGGTTGTCAAAAAGCTTAATTATATAGGTTAATTATGGCTTGATAAAATTGTATGATATGACAACATTGTTGTCCTCATTTCTTTGGTAGGTTTATTGAAACATAGATTGTAAGTGTCTTCTCTAGAGAAACATAGATTGTAAGTGTCTTCTCTAGAGTAGGAGAAAACATCTAAGCATGATCAAGAAAAAAAAAAAACATGTCCTGTTTCCACTTTTGCTGTTTTATGTTATAACTCTTAGATTGTACTTTTCCTTCACTACACTCCTTACAAACTTTCAGTTCACTGGACAAGAAGGAAAGGAAAAAAAAGTGAGAAACTACTAGAGAAAGAACACAGAAGAACTAATGATATCTAAAGTAACATAAAATCTACTACTTGGGTGGCTGAGTGACTAGAATAGAAACAAGAGAGAATAAGATGATATTAGACTTTGCTTATGAATAAACTTTGTGATATAAAGGGAAATCTGAAATTTCTGAAATTGAACATGTCCTGAAGAACTATATTGGATTTATTTCTTGCCTTGAATAGACTGGATTTCAAAGCAGGGTAGAAAAATGACAAACTTATGTGAATGTGCTATAGATTTTTTTGCTGATTGGGTCCTGAAACTCCTGCTACTACAATGCATAAAATAAAGACATAAGTATCTAACTACACTCTAATAAAAGAAATGTCTTCATTTTAATGTCTCTAATTTTAGTCAAAACAGACATCTAAAAGGACAGAAGAAAACACAGTACAAAGATTTCTACTATTATGTTTCACAAGATATCTTTCCATATATTAACAAAATGAAAGAAAATCACTGCTCATGGCATAGAATCAACTAAGAATATCACCATAAACATTTTTGTCAGAAGCAAAGCTGTTGTTGGCAATCACAGCTCAGCAAGTCAATAACATATTGTACTATACAAAACTATGTTGTGGAAAGATGTTCTTTTTCTCTCTGTGTGTGATTTTCTGTGATTATTAGTTCTTTAAGGGGTCTAGAGGAGCTGCTCTTTATTTTGCACTTAGTTTCAACTGCCTCTGCATAATGGCTCCCTGCCTAAGACTTTATCTGAAATACTAAATCTCTCTCCTTAAAGAATAAATTAATTTAAAGCATTGATATAGTGTAGCACACCATTACACATATGCATGATGATTTTAATGTGTAAAAATAATAAAATTAGGTAAGATGCATTCTACTAAAATCCTATACTCCTATCACAATCCTATTTTGACATCAGATGAATGCACCAGTCTCAGTTGGAGATCAGGTCTGCTTACTTTCTAGCACTGCCAAAACTGTAATTTTCAGAAGATGGCTAAGTTATCATGATTAAGGGGAAAAAAGAAATAAAATAAAATAAAATAACTTACCTCTCTATTTGTCTTATTAATTATATCTGAGGTCCAGGATTACTCCAGATGACCCTGTATCTAAAAAGTAAATGAAAACTGGAAAATTGGTGAATTGTAGCCAGTGTTAGTGTTGGCTAAAGATGCATTAATCCTCTAGAATAGAGGATGACCATGTACAAAAATACTGATGCTATACTAATCCTGGAATATTCCTTCTCACAGGAAAACTGCTTTCCGGACTGAGCTCCTCGAGCAAAATAGCACAACAACTCATTTTCTGTGTGGAATATAGAAAAACAACGCACATCACTTGTTATTATGTCTCATCTTCTAAATGTGTGGAACAACCTTTATAACACTACAGCACCTGTCTGGAGCATCCTGTTAGTGGAGTTTTTTTCCTAAGTGTTCAGCGGTGCTGCCTTCTGTAACAACAGACGGAATCAAGAAACAATTTGTGAGAAGCAGGGAAATCTAAAGCATGAATACAGTTAGGAAAAATAAATAACATAAGAAAGAAGTTAGAGGATAGTAAGAGATAGTCACCATACTATGTGCTGGAAATAAAGAAGGGAAAAGGAAATGGAATCACATTGCCAATCATCACAGCTGACTTGAAGGATAATAGTATACAAAGAAAGAGACAATAACAAGATGAAGAAGTTTGTGGCACTTGATGATGATTTCCTCAGAAAGTAGTATATTTTCAATATTTTAATAAGGGTACGTGCATTACCTTAGTTAGAATGTTCCTCTGATTGGACAGTAACTCCAAATTCTTTTTTCCATCATGGCTGTGTCATTATTGTCACACTGCAGTTTCTATTTAATACGTACAGCAAAATGCCTTTCCAGTCTGTATAACTACGTTCCACTGATGATATACAGACGTGATGCATGTTATTATTTTATGCATTATAGAAGAAGTCAGGATAGATTAGCATATCAATCAATACACAATGACCTTGATAGTGATTTGGTTTAGTGCTTGCTTTATGATTAAAATGCCACAGGTTATATGGAAGCATATGAATCGAGTACAAAGACAGTCTTTTTTTGATGGTGATGACTTTGTGAAAAGGCAAATTTTATCAAAGATTTCAGGCAAGTAAAGAGACTAGTTTTGGATTTTTGTCATATTTTTTATTAATGTAATTTCAAAATGCAAAGAAAAGCAGTGGTATTAAATTCGAGGGCAATCCAGTTCCTATAGTTACCATTCTCCAGCATTCCCTTTTATTTTTATAACCAAAATAATGTTATGTATGTAGCCATCAGATCAAGTTAAAAAGCATCCAGATTAGTTAGTAGGAAGTTCTGAGAAGAAAGCCTACTATGTTTGCATATCTGTATTGTTTCAAACACAAAATAGTATTCCAAAAAAAGGAAAACGATGATGAAAAAATATAAAGGACTTCAAGAGAGAATCTTAGCCATGTCCTTCATCAGGATCAAATGTGGATACAAAGGTTTAAGGTTTGCCTGGTTTGTTTTTAAAATTCACTAAGGATGTAGATTCCTCAAAACTAGTAGGAAAGATATGCCATTAATTAGCTATCTTTGTATTCTAATTTCTTCCTGTTAACTATATTAATTGTGCTTAGGGGTTGTTTAGGTGTCTAAAGCTTAATGCTGTCACATACATTAGGCATGCATTAGGTATGCATATGGTTGCATATATGAGTGGCAGCAATAATATAATTTTCAGCATATCTTTACTTGGATACAAGTTTCTGCCGTTTGAACTTGGTCTCTATTTTCCCTATCACTTATTTGAAAGACACTTCTAAAATGTTGTTTTATTATGTTTTTATTGTGTTCTGTTTTTTTTTCCTTGTGATGAGTTTTGTGATGCTTTTTTTTTCTTTTTTCTTTTTTTTTAAAGTGTTTGTGTGTTATTTGGTCAACATAACAGAAGTTACAGGGAGCCTTTGAGAAGAAAAGAATGCTGGCCTTACATGCCTTGGCAGCAATGATTGTTGTTCACCATCAAGGCTGGAAATGCTCTAAAATGTGTCACAGACAAAGCAGAATTAATGTATTTCATGCACAGAATCCTGGGAGAAATTCTATACCCTGTGTTATGTGGGGGATCAGTCCAGATAATCATCATAATCTTATCTGTCTTTAATTTGTGAATCTATCAACATTATCTTTTATCATCACAAGAAAACTATTCACTATAGGAGCAATAAATGATCTGAGGGTAAATTCATTAGCAGACAGAAGATGCAACAGAAAATATAGTATGCTGATGACATGATTCTGTCTGATGTTGCAACCTTTTATGTAAATAATACATATAATAAAAAGATAAAGCAAGTACATTTTTCTTCACATTGGTAAGCTGTATACAATTAATAACAGAAGCATCCTGTATCAGATCATAATACTTCCATCTAGTAAGCTGGAGCTCCATACAATTTAAAAATTATAACAGATAAATTTACAGCTGCTACAGCTTGACACTGTGTACCACCTCTAGAAGGTTCAATAGATTCTCTTGATAGCTCCTTCTCCTTGGATTTATCCCTTTTTATACTTCTGGATCCTGGCTGCTTATGGGAAACCATGCATCATCTTCAGATATATATCTCCTTTCCTGAAAATGTCAGCAGCAATCTCTGAGCTATGGCAAACTAGAAAAGATGTAGCCTTATTTAGTTAGTTATTTATTTTATAACAAGACATTTCAAACAAGTGAAAAATTGGGAATGAAAGAATGTACCATGAACAGGAGTGAAGTAAAATATGTTAAGTTTTTTTTTTTTTTAAAAAAAAAGTCACCCTCTGCTCTGGGGCATTGGAAGCAGTCACTGCCAGGACTGAATGGGGGACCCACACTGCTGCTCAGGGTTAGCTTTGAATGGCCGTTTAGCAATTTGCAGGCATTTTTTTACTATTTTGTAGGTGCCTCGTATTGCTTTTCATCTGCCCTGTTGCTGATATTGATCCCAAATATATGGTTTACTGAGTACTGGTTAATCATGTGTCATTGGTAAATCAATAGGCCGCTTTCTGATTTGATTTAAACTACATGAAATGAGCAGTTTTTCCCTGCTGTCCTCCTCAATGTTTATATTCATTTTCACTGTTCTACTGTTCTATAATATTAACACTTCCTCAAGCTATGTTTTGTGCCAAAAGATAGTTATTAGACAGTCATTAAAATGTAGACATGATATATTGTTAAGAAAGGTTTCCTTGCTTGATTGAGGCTTTATTCAGACTTATCATCACTGGCACTAGATCTTTAAAAGTTCAGGTATAATAGTGTCAATCCTGTTGCCTTCCATAAAACTATTCCATTTCCGTAAATTGAAGATCTGGCCCAACTTCTTTAAAATTAAATTTTCATTTAGCATTTTGGAAATCAGGAAGCATTGGTACTTTCTGAATGCACATCATTTAAGGCATAGGATGGTATCATGACTTTTGACAGTGGTTAATAAATTTGTGATTTAAGAATGATTAATATTTTATGGATTGGTTCTGTCACTGTGAATAAGCATTTACATTTAGGAAACCTGAAGTCAAGAATAATCATCTTCTTGCCTATTATAAGTCTAAACAGAAAAACAATTTTAGGAAGGTTTATGTTTTATACACAGCACTCTTCACCTCTAGAAACATTTGCAATGCATTTAGCATTACAACACTTGAGGAAAAAACAACTATCCTTTATACCACAACAGTATACGTCCTTTCTATCCTTAAATATTAGAAGGGCCAAGGGAAATGTAACATATTAAATAAGGAAAATAAGACAGAAGAGAAGATTAAACAAATGTTGAGATGAGACTTGAACACAGGACAAAGAAAGCCAAGATCTAGGGGTTCTTTTTGCAGCCCGTTCTGTTAAAATCTGCTCATACATCCATACCGCCCCTTACATTTGGTGGGCACAAAAGAGTTAGCCATTTGCAGTGAGAAATGTATAGCTGCAAATACATGAACGTTTAAGTTAGTTAATCATTTTTTCTAGGTTTTCTAGGTTCCCCTCCTCTTGGTGGGAAAGGCTGAAACTTCAAAGAACAGTATTTCCCATGATTTAGGCTTATTTTATCATAGAATCACAGAATGGTTAAGGTTGGAAGGGACCTCTAGAGATCATCTGGCCCAACCCACCCTGCTCAAGAAGAAACACCTAGAACACATGCCACAGGGCGGCATCCAGGAAGATCTCCAGAAAAGGAGACTCCACGACCTCTCTGGGCAGCCTCTTCCAGGGCTCTGTCACCATCATAGTAAAGAAGTTCTTACTCACATGGAGAGGAAACATCCTGTGTTTTAACTTGTACCCATTAGCCCTAGTTCTGTCGCTGGCCACCACCGAGAAGAGTTTGGCCTCATCCTCTTCACATTGTCCCCTCAGATATTGATCAGATGATGTACATGTTGATCAGATCCCCTCTCAATCTTCTTTAGGCTAAATGGGCCCAGCTCACTCAGTCTTTCCTCATAAGATAGATGCTCCAGTCCCTTAATCATCTTTGTTGCTCCATGATGGACACACTATACAAGCTCCACATCCCTCTTGTATTGGAGAGCCCAGAACTGCACACAGTAATCGAGGTATGGCCAGAGCTGAGTAGAGTGGGAGGATCACCCCCCTCAACCTGCTGACAACACTCCTCCTGATGCAGGCCAGGATCCCACTGGTTTTCGTGGCCACAAGGGCACATTGCTGCCTCATGGTTAACTTGTCAACCAGGACTCCCAAATCCTTCTCGATGGAGCTGCTTTCCAGCAGGTCAACCCCTAATCTGTACTGGTGCCTGAGGTTATTCCTCCGCAAATTCAGAACCCTGCATTTGTCTTTGTTGAACCTCATGAGGTTCCTCTCTGCCCAACTCTGCAACTTGTTTAGGTCCCTTTGAATGGCAGCATATTTTATAACAGATTTATTTTCAGTAGAGGTTCCCATTCCCATCTCTTCCCATTGAATATAGGCAGATCTCTGAGAATTTCTTTGGACTAGATTTCTAACTCTGAAAGTCTAAAATTAGACTAATTCTACTTTTCTTCTACGAAAACTGCTTATCTGGTCCAATTGCTTCAGTTCCTGAAGTCAGAAACTGTCTTTAAAAGTTGCTTATGTTATTCCTGAAGTCAGAAACTGTCTTTAAAAAGAAACAACAAAAAGAAAAAAAAAAAGTAAACTCACAGAAAAATAAGCATCAGATATTTGTTCCAAAATTACAGATTATTTGATGTGTTCTCTGCAATATCATCTCAGCAATAAATGTTCATCCACTTTGCTTTTCCTCTTTGCTATCAACCGAGTAGACATAAAATGCTACCCCATATGAATGATAGCATTTTTCTTTGTCCATAATATTTTTTCTAAGTTTAGAGGCAGCAGATAATCAAACCTATTGTCCCTAAAGCATGTACTGTTACTTCAAATATTTTCTTTCTCTGGCTGATGGCATGACATGTGTGAACTTATATTGCTCATTTTTCTAACAAACAGATGCTTGCTGCCTTTAGCACTTTTACCATATTTTTATTACATAGGTAGAGGCAAGACATATTGTGGATTGTGTTTAAACTGCAGTAGTTGATTGAATTCTCTGTCCTTTGGAAAGGAAAAAAAAAAAAAAGATATGATTTTAATAGAGGTTACAGCAGGATGGTTCTCATTTGTTTCCAAGAATAATATTTCATTGTCTTATTCTTTTCTTTTAGATATTGCAGCACATGGAATGTGAAAATGAATATAGCTACCTATTGCTCCTTTTGAGCTGAGGACGGCTTTTTCATTTGCAGACATCAGGCTAGAATGGCACAATCTGCAGAAGCTAAATACTGAAAATATTTTAAAGTCAATATATAACATGGAACCTCATGTTAGGTATTAAATTAAATATTAAACTAAAGTATTAACTCCAACCAACTATTATTGAGGGAGAATGGAGGACAAGCTGGCCCAGATGGTTTTCTCCTTGATCCTTCTGGTGTGGGAGAATGGCTTTCAGAGGAGTGAATGGATTACATGGGTCAAGAACTGGCTGTGCAGCTGGTCACAACAAGAGGTTTGGCATTTACAGCGATATTTCTCAGTTTGAGAATTGAGGACTTCAAGGAAGAGATGGGGTCCACCTGACAAAGGCGCCAGTCTAGTCTAGTGAACCTGGCGAGGGGAGGGATGGAGCAAAGAGATGGTGACTCATGGAGAAAAATGTAATAGAATGAGTTTGTGCACAGGGATGTATACAAGAGAGACCACTTACTCAACAAAATGGGTCTGAAGGGTGTCCACATGAAGCACATGCACACAAAAAAGGAAGTGCTGTGGAGCCAACTGTACTGAGGGTGTTCTCACAATTTTCCCAGGAAATTAGCACAACTGGATGCCAATCTGAAGTGACTGCACACTGTGGCATGCAGCATGGTGCAACAAAGACGAGGATTTAGAGGTCAGCGTGCAGGCTACAATTTTGTTGTGATTACAGAGGAATAACTCACATATCTGGAGTGCTACAATGGACAGATACAAACTCCTTAGGAAGGACAGGCTGTGAAGATGAGGTGAGGAGGGGGATAAGTCCTTACTGTGAGAAAGTAGCAGGACTACATGGGGGAATACCTACATGGGAACATGTGATGAGCAGCTGAAAGCTTGTGGGACAGGATTATTGGGCAGATGAACACTGTGATGTTTGTTAGAGTTATCTGATTGGGATGAAGCAGGCAAGGTCTTCTTCAGACAACTAGAAAAATCTTCATGCCTGCAGGTCCTGGTCCTCAGGGGGAGCTTTGATACCTGCTTTAGAGAAAATGCAGCATAGCACAAGCAAACCAGGAGGTTTCTGGAGTTTATTGATAATAACATTCTGATACAGGTAATTGAGGAGCCAGAGAGACGAAAAGCTCTGATGGACTTCATATTTACAAATAAGGAAGAGCTACTCAGAGATAAGAAAGACAGTGGCAGCCATGGCTGCAGTGACCATAAGACGATGCCTTACAGGACGGTGAGAGGTGGGAACAAGGTAAATAGCAGGATAATGACCTTGAACTGAGGAAAAGCAGACTGTGGTGTGTTCAGGGACCTGCTTGGAAGTTTCCCATGGGAGGCAGAGGGGAGAGAGGACCAGGAGAGCTGGCTGACACTCAGGAATCACTTCCTGAAGAATGGTCAATCCCAATGAACAAGAAACCAGATAGAGGAGGCTTGCATGGATGAAAAAAAATGATGAAAAATGGTCACCTTGCAAAAAGGAAACATACCAGTGATGGTAAAAAGCACCTGGTGATTCAGGAATAATATTGAAATACTATTTATAGTATGAAGGGATGGTTTGAGGAAAGCTAAATTCCATCTGGAGTTGAATCTGATGGGGGACATGATAGTCATCCTCTACAGGCATATCAACAAAGCAAGGCAGGCTAGGCAAAATTTGGTCCTGCTGTTGAATGGTGACAAAGGACATAGAAAAATGCCAAGGTATTCATTGTCTTCTTCATTTTGCTCTTTATTAGTAAGACTGTTTTTTTTTTGTTTGTTTGTTTGTTTGTTCATTTATTTTTTTGTGATAGAGAAAGAGCTCTATCAATCAGAGAAAAAAAATCAAGTAGTATCAGTAGTATCAAATGTATATAATTTTTTAACTAAACCTTAAATAGGATATGCAGAAACCTGGTACAATAGCATTATTGAGAAAGTGGTTATTGATGGTTCGTTACCCTTTGTCAAAACAAAATAATGTGTTGATTGCAGTTGTATTGGACAAGTTCCTCTGTTCACTTCCATTCTCTGTTTTAATTTATGATTTGGATGAAGAAATAGGTTATATGTATGGTAAGTATGCTAGCACTATAGTGAAAAAGACTGCAAGTATGGTAGAGGACAGCATAGGATTCAAACTATCTTGCCATGTTGAACAAATACTCTAGAAAAGCCTAAGGTGCGATTTAATACATGTAAGTACAGGAAACGCTAAGGCAGAATTAGGTAATTTTACAAATGTAAGAATATTGCTATGGATAAAATTCTCCATAGAGAAATGAACAAGAGCTAATAATGTAACTTTAGAAAACAAACAAACAAACAAACACAATATTATAAAGATTAAAGTCAATACACTTACCCAGCACTGGTAAGGCCTTAGGTGGAATAATGCATTTTGTTTTCAGCATTATATTTCATTATCATCGTGGACCAGTTGCAGGAATTCCAGATATTCAGAATGACCAAAGACTGGAAAAAAAAATATTTAGTTGCAAGTAGAGGGCTCATTTCATTTTTAAAAAATGTGTCTACGAAGATGAGGAAAATAATTTCTTCTTATCTAGAAAAATAGCTAAATTTCACCAAAATATTAGACATTAGGGAAAAAAAAAGTACTTCTACGAGATTGCCTCACCCGTAAGGATATTGCCTGAGAGGGGAGAGGATGCTGTGGATGCAGATTTTTCAAACTAGTCTCAGTCAGCATCTCTCCAGAAAAGAACTAGTGTCCCTGAGTGACTGTAGTTTGTTCCAGTCCTATTATTTGCAGTTTTATAAAAAAACTCCTGGAAACTCTGTCAACCATCACTCAGAAAAGAGTCATATAGATTGCTAAATTAATGCTAAGTGAGATGATTCAAAAGAAATGTTTGCTCTTCTGTAAACAAATGCTGTATGCCATATCTGCTCCCTGGTGCAGAGGGACAACAAAACAGGAATTTTTGCTGCCATATCTTCAGAATAATATGTAATTAGTGTTTTAAAATTAAAAAGTGAGGAGAAGCTGTAGTACTAATTCCTTTATTTATAATCCATTCTATTTTCTGCTTGCCTGAAGCATGATTAATTTGATAGGCATCTTTTAATTTGTAATTAGTCTTCAGGAAGAACTGTTTTCTGATGCTTAAGGCAGTGCACTATTTATTAATTTGTGTTCTCTCATTTTACCCAGTGTTTATGCACCATGCACCAGATTCAGTACCCATTGAGACAGAGTTGTAAATGAGAACAGCACTTAACTCATCTGGCCTGCTTGTATTTTTGTACACGTAAAACAAGATAAATTACTACTGGATATGTTTAGTTACAGCCTACCTTTTCAGTCTGGTTATCAGCTATGCTTGAAGAATGTTCTTGCAGAAAACAGACGTCTACAGGAACTATTTCTTTTTTTTAGGTCTCTTGCTGCAGAAAGCAGTTTCACCTCTATCCTATGTGAAGCTGACTGCAGCAAAGGAAATATGACTACAACCATGTTATTGCAGCTCGTCTATTGAGACACCCATCTTTGCTCAAGAATGTGTAAAAATTAATCAGAAGATTTCAATTAGCTCCAACCTTATGTTGCTTTGAGCTATAAACATGCCATGAAAGTGGTTCATATATTGTTTATGCACTTCTTTGTTTACATCAGCTTCTTGTTATTATTCTGTTGATTTAGATAGCACCTGCAGTGGGAACTCATTGTGCCAAGAGAAAGTGATTCTTGTCCCACGGGTCTGAGAATGTAAACTGTGCCGTTTTTCCAGACACAGTGGAAAAAATGTTCTAGAATGTAGACAGAACAAAAGAACTTATATTGCTGCTATTAATAATATCAGAATAATTTTGTCAGAGTGCCTTATAGAATGAGAACTGCAATATAGTGTTTGCCAGAATAGAAATAATCTTAGTTAAATGAGGATCTTAAAATACAAGGGAGAATCTATGTGGAAACTCAAATTATTGTTTATGAACAACTGAAATTCTTTAACGATATTAGTGATTATTTATTCTGTACTAAATGAGTAGATCACACATTTGAATAGATTATTCACCTTTTAAATTGTCAACTACTGCAAAATAGTTTCAGTAGACTTTTCCCTTTATGTACATATATATATGTATATATATGTATATGTATAAAAGAGAAAAGTGTTTAATCTCTTAGAGTATGTCATTTTATTTTTATTTATGTATGTGTATATATATACACCATACACATACTGTACATACTGTATATACATGTACATACACATACTGTATATATAGGTACTCTCTATCTATACATTTATTAAATTAAAGTTTATTAAATTAAAGTTAAATATTTTCCTGTATAGGAAATACAAATATGTACAGGAAATACAAATATATATCAAATAGCAGTCTAAAGATCTTTAAGAACTTTAAGAAAGGATTTAATCATCTCAGAGTTATTGTGACTGTAAGATATGGTATAATTTGCTAGATATATATCTCTGAGTAAATACTACCAAGCTGAAACTTGGTAGACTGGAAGAAGACTGGAAGAAGGCCAATGTCACGTCAGTCTTCAAAAAAGGCAAGAAGGAGGACCCAGGCAACTACAGGCCAGTGAGTCTCACCTCTGTCCCCGGAAAAGTGATGGAATGGCTCACACTGGCTGTTGTCTCCAGGCTCATGGAGGACAAGAAGGTGCTCAAGAGTAGTCAGCATGGATTCACCAAGGGGAAATCTTGCTTGATTAACCTGATAGCCTTCTATGATGGAATGACCGGCTGGATAGACGAGGGGAGAGCGGTGGATGTCGTCTATCTTGACTTCACCAAGGCTTTTGACACCATCCCTCACAACATCCTCCTGGGCAAGCTCCGGAAGTATGAGATAGACTAGTGGAGAGTGAGATGGATTAGGAACTGGCTGGATGGCAGGGCCCAGAGAGTGGTGATCAGCGGTGCAGAGTCTAGTTGGAGGCCTGTAGCTAGCGGGGTCCCCCAGGGGTCAGTCCTTGGTCCAGTCCTGTTCAATTTATTCATCAATGACCTGGATGAAGGCACAGAGTGCTCCCTCAGCAAGTTTGCTGATGATAC
>NW_010587896.1:236418-247651 GCF_000705375.1 Tinamus guttatus
AATCTTAACAGTGAGGGTGACAGAGCACTGGAACAGGCTGCCCAGAGAGGTTGTGGAGCCTCCTTCTCTGGAGATCTTCAAAACCTGCTTGGATGCAGTCCTGTGCCACGTGCTCTAGGTGACCCTGCGTATGCAGGGGGGTTGGACTAGATGATCTCTAGAGGTCCCTTCCAACCCTAAGCATTCTATGATTCTATGATTCTATGAACTATGTGATAGATAAGTAAATTTACATTTAAGGTTTTAAGCAGTCACTATTTAGTGTTTATCTTCCTGCAAGCTGTTCTAGCTGACAGTCATTTACCAAGGTAAAATATTTTCTGAAACTTATTAGATTTTATAAGGATTTCCTGGAGTTTAAAGTCAGTTTTTTTAAAAAATTATCTCTTCCGACCTCCAGCACACCACAAGTCATTGCACTTCATCTTTTTAGAGATAGTACAACAAATCTGTTTAAACAGTTGCATTTCAGTCTCCAGAAAATTTTTGCATTCCACGATAGGAAATAAGAGGCTAACATTGGAGTTCAGGATGATTTTGACAAATTGTAGAAATGATTTTACAAAAAGGTCATAATTCAGTTAGTCAAGCCTGCATTTTCTATTTGAGTAGGAGTAGGTAAATAAGGAAATGCAAGTTATAAATCAACTGACTAGGTGGCAAAACCAAAAATGATCTGGCTGTGAAAGATGCTCACAAAAACTGAATAAAAACTTAAAGTGACTTTGATACTTACAAAGTAAGTAGCTAAAAAGCTGAGAATTTATTTTTAGTCCAGTTAATGCTTAAACAACCTAATTTAGAAAAGTCACATTAATAGTCTGGTTAAAATTGTGTCACAGCAAACTTACTTCAGATGTTTTTCTGGATCCTAAAGATGGCAATTTTGATACATATCAAGAACAAGACTTTGCACATTCAGACAACTTCACATCTCATTGTGCTATTCATGCAGTATATATATACACTATTTATCCAGTTTCCTATAACAGCATTTCTTTAAGAGACAACACCTTTCTTAGCTCAGGGGTACAAGAATACAACATTTGGCCCAGTAGACGGCTTAGTTCAGCTTTTTCAAAGTAAGCTACCCCATGCACTGGAAATCATACCTGGTCTATGCATCCAGGCTTCACGACCAGAGATCAGTACTAGATCTGCTTTTATTTAGTGGTATTAATATATGACACTGTTTTGGAGTAGATGACTGCACTTGCTTTCATCTCTTTTTTATAACTTAGAGATTTCCCAAAATAATGAATTCACAAGGAATTCATTAGGGGAATTCAATGAGTTTTTATAATAGATCCTGAATGTTCTATGCTGCAGAAAAAGTTAGCATAATAATATACTTGCCAGATCTAACAGTATGCCTCTGGAAGTTATGATCATCTGGTCCAAATTATTTTTTTCCCTATGTTTTTCCCTTTGCAAATATGTAGACTGAATTTTTATCTGTTTTTATTTCTGAAACTTTGTTGATAGCCACAAATCAGTCATTTAGAAAAAAAATCAGCATTACATATTTTTTTATATACATTTCCAGGCCTGGAAACTTTTGAAATTTTTCCAGTTTTCTTAGGAGTTAGTACAGAATTAAAGCTGATTGAAACTGAAGTAAAAGAATAACAGAAATAATTCAGCTCTTCAGTTCCTCCTAACAAATTACGGTTTGGTGGGTAAAAACAACTGTGCTGATTATCTTTAGTATGTTCTTTTCTTACTGAAACTTTGATTTTATTCAAGGAAGTTAATCTTTTTTTCTTCTTCTTCTTTTTTTTTTTCTTTAAGTTAAAGATATTTACTAGAGAAGTTGCATTTTTATGTGATTTTATATTCTAGTCCAGATTCTACACATTAAATATTTTATTTGCTGTCATAGTAACTAAAATAATAGTGATTATCATGGTATCTTTTCTGTAGAGGTATTTTATTTTCAGGACACCTGGAGGAAGTGTATTTTTATTTTGGTGATTCCAAAGGAATAACATGAGTATATTTATTGTGGCTATAACTCATTACTATGCAATGAAAATAAAATTTCAGTTGCATGAATGATTTAAAGTAGCACAGGCAGTGCATTATTGGCAGTGATAGATTCCTGAATATGATGTTCAGATACAGACAGATACAAACAAGGAAGAGTCAGCTCAACCACAGGCTTTGATATTTGACAAAAAATTCTATTCTCTCAAAATACAGAAAGTCTTTATTTAAACTGTATGAAATAAATACTGTGAACCAGAGGAAAATAAAAAGCCTGAATTTTAACACTGTTTAAAATTTGTAACAAAACAGGAGCTTCTGAAAATGATAACACACTGCCGCAGATATTTCAATATGAATAAATTGATGTTAATATATCCTTAATTCTGACAGTAATTAACTGCTGGAATATTTCCTAAGAAATGTCATATTCTCCATAAATAAAGCCAAGTGTACATGCCCTTCAAAAACATACACTTTAGTTCAGACACAATTTGTGATTTTTTGACAAACAACTTAGTATTCTGTTAGGTTTTCTGCTATACTAGAGCCTTAATGAGCATAATAATGTCTTTTCATCTTAAAAAATCTCAATATCAAGAGGCTGGATTATCTGAAGAACTTAATTACTTTCTAAACTGTACATTATTTCTAAGCTATTTAAACAACACTAGATTACTGTCCAGAAAGTCATAGACTGAATTTGGTAGAAGTAAATTAATGTTTCTGTAAACTTTGAAATTAAATGAATACAAACTAAAAGAAGAATCAATTTTATTTTGGAAATATTAAAAATCCCTTACTGACAAGATTTAGAGTTTTTTGCAAGGATTTAGAGTTTTTGTGGTTCTTGAAAAGGTATTATTTTGGGAACTTACCTAGTCTTCAGTTAAGTGATGCTCCATTTATTAATAGAGAGACTCCGTTCTCCTCATTCCCACAGAGAAAACCATGAAAATGAGGATTAGTATAATAATGTACTGTTAAATCTGTTTAAAAGGTAATCAAGTCTTTTCAAATCAAACAAGTACCAGATGCACAGACACTTAACACACTTTTTTGGTAATACACTTTCCTTTCAAATGTTGTTTCTGAAAAAGCCCAGCTTTTGAGCCACACTCTTAATAGTAAATTTAAACTCACTCCACTGCAGTTCAGTTATTAATAAGATTTAGATTATCCTAAACATAAATGGAAGCAAAAGTACCCATATTATGACAGGTTGGTTATCCTGCTTTAGTATATTGTGTCAAACTGATCATAAAAACCTTCTCTTTCATGCTATCCTTATATCAAAACAGAAGTGATTGACTGACTGCTAGGCAGCACTAGACATCTAAAACTGTTTTAGATGTGCTACTACTTGGCAGAGATTAATCTGATGCATCTCTGTTTTTCCCCAAAAGGACTTATAAACTTTTCTGCATTCTCCAACTGCATTCAAATGTCCAGATTTAGAAAGCTGCCTAGTATTGGCTTTGTTATGTGTGAACAACATATGCATTCTGAAGAAAATGCATTATCTCTGTAGGCATCTGAGACATTACCTCAGGCTTCACTTCCCACAGTTAGATGCTGTAGTGATAATACCTGCAGAGGATCTGTCGAGGAGGCAGTGACTGGCAGAGAACACGACAGCAGCCCCAGTGTGTGGGACTGTTTTTCAGTTGTCCCTGGTGCTGCACAGTCCATTCATCTCTTCCCACAACTCTTTAATGTGGCAACTCTGGTCAGTCCCCACCTCCTGTAGACAAGGTCTCCATCCCTGCCTGTCTCAGCTCCTGCAAGGGAAAGTGCCATTGTTATCAGCCTCCTGCTTGGATGGCTGCATTTTTTCTGCAAGGCTCGTTCAAGAGCTCAAGCCTCTACTATGATGAGGTAGATGCTCCAGTTGATGTGGGAACTGTGTCCGACAGAGTGTCCTCACGAGAATTGCTGGCCACCTTCCACCTAAACTGCTATGCAGACAACTGTCTCTGATGCTGGGCTCATTCCTAGCACCATCTGAGTGAGTGCTTGAGTGGCCCCAAGCTAGGAACTAGCTGAAAACAAAAGGCATAAACAACTTTCAGATAAAATTAGCTATCAGAAGCTGTTAGAAACTGCCAGAGTTGTGCAACTGAGAAGTAAACTTAATTACCAATATGTGGTACCTTGCAGTTCTTGGAGGTCTCAACGTCCTTTACAGATCACAAAAGAAATTCTCCAAAGATCTAGAAGATCTGGAAGGATACCCCAGAAACTGCTGTAGAAACTGTTCCAATCCTTCGCTGCTTGTTTATTTTTGTTATTCCTTGGAGATGTCCCATGCTGCTTATTAAGTCCTTGTCAAAATATTCAATTTCTTCCATCTTTATGTCTGGACAGTGCTCTTAAATATCGTTATATTACTATCAGCAAATCAGTGCCAGAAGATATGTTTTCACTGCATGTTTGCTGGTTGTTTCTTCTTGCCAGTTTAGCTCATGTGCCCAATACTGAAATGCCAGAAATTTAAGGTGCCCTTGTCATTTTTGTTCTCCAAAGCAGAGACACTTCCTTGAGACTGGACCACGTCCAGTGCTTTGGATACTTGCATCAGCTTCTTCTGGCACAGTAAGTGTGCAGCTTGAAAATTAAAGTGCCAGAGTTTGGATTAAATATTCACTTCTCTTAGACCAACAATATTTTGCTTAAAACTTAGGTAACATGGAGATTTTGTTAATTCTCCTCTTTTTTTTTTTTTTCCCCAATGCTCATTTTAAATCATAAACATTTTCTTTTTTTTTAGCAGGATGTACTTGATTGCATAGTGTTGCATTTTTAAGACATATTCAAGAAACCTTTAGGTTGTTGAAAAGCAGTCAAAACTATTCATGCATGATGTTCTGTAACAGAAAATTTGAAGCATTTCTACTAGGTGAACTTTACAATGGTTTTATGATGACTTTTCACATGTTTTTGAACATTCTTTGCCAAGAAGACAGATTAGTAAAATATGTTCTTGTTTAAAACTCCTTATGAGTTTATAATTTTAAGTATTTTAATTATCCAGTCCATTATAAATTTTAGTTAGCACACAATTACCATTGTGCTGGTCATGCTCAATTCTCTGTGGTCATTTTTAGTCATAGTGCAACTTCCTAGAAGCCTGCAAGTCAGGCATAATCTAAAACCAAGAACGCATATTGGTAAATTATAAAAAGTTGATGGAGACTGCTTCAATAAGACTGATGATTTCTTTTTTGTTCAATGATTATTTGGTATCTTGATTTGCTGTACTTCTGGTCATCTTCTGAAGTTCATATACCATTCAATTATTATAATGGGCTAGCTAAACTGATTACACTGAATGATTGAAGCAGATCTTATTAATTGACAAAACTATTCAAGTAAGATTTCCCACTTTGTCCTTTACATTCCAAAAGATTGTTTGTGGTGATACTTGTACTTTCACTACCAATTAATTTTAACGACTGTAGTTGAAAAAGCTCGTTCATGCCAGTAGGATCAAAGTATTCCAAAATATTATTTTAATTATAATATATATGTGAAGCATATATTCTGGCTCAGGGAATAGCAAGAAGCTGCTTATGCAGCCTGTTCATAATACAATAACAATTTTGTTTTTATTGATATAAATTCTGTAGTCTCTCAGGAGACCGTAGTAGGAAGGTCTGAAGTGAATTATTTAATAGGATTCTATAATAATCAAAACAAAGTTCCATTTATTAAAGTTTAAGATTTTTATTTTTAAAAAGGACCATTATATCCAGAGTATGCAAAGGATATTTCCAAAAATCTATTCCAAAAAAAAAAAATCTTTTTTGGGGCTTTGTTCTTTTACATGTTCTTTTACTATTTTTCATTTTCTGCCCTATTAAAATAATAATGAAAAAACACCAATGTATATCATTCATGGGATACATGGAATAATCAAAAATTGTAACAAACAAACAAACAAAAAAACTCAGTCTATTTTAAGTTCTCTAGATTTCAAATAAATATCAGTTTTCATAACTCCATGGTAGCACCCAACTGTATTTGAAGAATAGTTGTCAGCATCCCCAGAGCACTTCAGAATTTAGCACGTGCTATTACTTTCACTCAGTATAAAATAATTTAGCAGAAGAATTTCATATCAAGTTAGAAATATATTGTGAAACAAAATTAAAATAAAATAAAATAACAATAAAATAAAATAAAATAAAATAAAATAAAATAAAATAAAATAAAATAAAATAAAATAAAGGTTTGAAATGCGATAAGTAATATTAGGCTACATCTAAACCTCTACAAACATGTTTCACCTTATTTTATTAAAAAAACTTCTATTTTAGGATTTTTCTGACAAATTAAATGAATATCCTTTCTAACACAGGCACATTTTGTACTTCCTGGGAAATACATGATTACTTGAAGGGTTGAGCTGTTTTTACTGGAATATGGTAGACAGGACCTAGAATTATGGTAAACTGAGTGCTGCTGGTGCAAAGGCATAAGGTCTTTATTATATACAGTAAAAGCCAGGGAACCAAAGAATGAGCAATATGTTTTAAAAACAAACAAAGTTGCTGATACAGGCAGTCTAAGACTCTGAAAAACTACTCAACTCAGCCTAAAATGACAACCAACTTCCCTGACTTACTGGTAATGAAGCTAATAGCATCCCAACTTGCTTCAATAAAAATCAGGTTTGTTAATTTAAATTAAGGGTTACATCAACTAATACGGCTAATTAAGAACAGAAAGTTTGTCCAGAGCCTAACTTTCACCAGTGTCTGGGAGGTACTGATTCAAGGAACTTACTGATTCAAGATATTAGTATATAAAGTCAAATTCTAAAAGTGAAATAATTTAGAATATGCCTTAAATTTCTCAATAGTATTCAAAAAATGTCTTTATTCCATTTTAAAGAAAGAGAGTGGTTCATTAAAAGTATCTTGCCTAAAGGGCACAGATCAAGTGGCTATTTCCCAAGCTACTAATTTTCAGAACAATGAACACTGACAACTCCACTGAAATTAGCAGTTCACAATTTAACTAAAAGCATCTTTGCTCATTATTATATTTTTTCAAGCTCAGTTCCCTATACTCTGTCATTTGCTATTGGTAAAATGATTTAAATTCAGAGTTATAGCTAAGAAGGCAATGATACAGCTCTGCCAAGATTAGTGCAAGCAATGTACCACTACTGCACTGGAAGCCAGAGTTTTACACTGTGAAAAATTTTTCAAGTTTGCATCTGGGGGTAGCACGATGAGAAAGGTTCCCAAATTTTCTGTGAAAGCAGCACACGTAGTGGTCCACCTCGTGTGCCTGCACACAAATGAATGCAGAATGGGAAACAACCAGAAGGCACATACAGTATTGCTAATGCAGTAAATTTCATCTGAAGTAAAATATATTGTTATATTGTTTATTTAACTGTTTTTACTTTCTCTCATTTTATTGGTGTTGCTATCAGTACTTTGGTATACATGGGAAGGAAGACAAGAAGCTGGGGGCAGGGGGCTGAATGTGAGCCTGAAGAGCATCCTGGCAGCAAAGAAATACAAGAGTACCCAGAGCTGTATTAACAGCATTGCCAGTAAATAAAGGGAAGTGATTATCCCATTCCACTCAGCAATTACTAGATCACATCTTTAATATACTAATTTTCCCCAAAACAGGAAAGATTATTATGATTATTATATAAGACTATGACTTTATATAAGGATTGTGTGTAAGTAATGGTTATATGTAAGGATTATATATGCAATTGATTACATATAAGCAGAACAATTTTTCCATGAGGGAGTCAGACACTGGACTATTGCCCAGAGGTGTTTTTGGTACCTCCATTCTTATTCAAAAGAATCTAATCTGATCTAATCTGATTGATCTAATCTGACCTGCAGGCTGATCTAATCTGACCTGCTTAGAGCAAGAGGTTAGATTGTATGACCTCCAGAGATGCCTTTCAACCTAATGGATGCTATGATTTTGTATTAATTACAAAAAATGGCCTTCTTTCTTCACAGTCAAAGCTCTTCTTTCTGGTAGAAAGGCCTTTCTTTCGTCAGCTAGTATTGTGCTTTTCTATCACACAAGGAAGACATAGCTATTTTTCATAGTTCTTTCCATCTTGAAAGCTGAAGAGATCAGCAGTTTCCAGAAACCTCTATATTTATTCCTTTAAATAAGTTAATTTAGCTAACAAGAAGCTACTCCTAAGTCAATCTTTACAAGTAAACCAGAATGATTTTTAACAAATTTAATTTTCAAATTTATCTGCATATTTAATTTTGGTTTTGTTTCAGAAAAAGAAATACACATAAACAAATTAATGCACAATTTAGGAATTTTATAAAATTGGAACAACTTTATTTTGAATATTCCATAATCTGTGAACAGATCCTACTGGAAAAAAAAAAAAAAGGAAAAAAGAAAAAAAAATACTTTGAAAAACACTTTAGACACATACTTATGTGCAATACTAGCCCAGAAAAATGCTTAAAGGTGAGATTGATTTGTAGTAGTTTAAATCCTGTGGACCTAATGGCACTTACATTTTTGCTTTTTTTTCTCAACAGGGGTGCTTTGATTTGGGCTGTGAATTTAAATGAAAGGACAGTCAATAATTCAATCTGAATAAGAGTCTCTAGACTGTTCTAGAAGTCTGTGTGATGTGGAAAATGAATGGTATTTCATTCTTTTATAGTAGCTGAGTATCCAGTCCTTATCTATTGACTTTCACATTCTTAAATGTTTAGATTTATTTTAAAATATATCTGCATGTATTATTATGGAGTTACCTTATTATTCTTGCATGGCTGCCTCTGAAAAAAATAGTTATATCATGAACAAATCCAATTTAAAATGTATTTGATAATACAGAAATTCACATATAGATAAATATACCCAGATTCATATATTCATATGTATGTGCATTCTAGATCATAAGAAAATCTTTGTCCTCTTATATCGGGTGAGTCATTTACACTTCTCTTCTGAATAATATGCTCCTCTTTTTTTTTTTTTTTTTGATTTCCCTGTTAACAGTATAGGACAGATCAGAATTCTAGCTTAGGCACCTAAACATAGATATTTATAAAATACATATACACCAGAATGAAGTGAATTCACACTAGTACTTTTTTTTTTTTTTTGAGCATATTTTGAAGGAAATCTTTGTTAGCAGGCTTATGAGGATTTTCATTTTCTTTTTAAAGATGTTTACTACTTTACAGTATTACAATTGATTTCTTGTAGAAAGAAAAGCAGTAGGCAGAGAACTTTGAATCCCTATTGTCTTGTTTCTGTAAACAGTTCTCTTGAATTTTTCATGTTCTGTGATTTCTTCTGCAATTACAGAAACATTAAAAAGCTATTTTACATGAATTAGAATCAGCTTTCTTTTCAGACATTACAAGATGCAAACTATTTTAATGTGTAAGCAAGAGTCTGAAACATACTGACTGACTTTCCAGATGTATCTAACAAGGCATTCATAATGATAATCTTCTTAGTGATCTTTTTTATCTTAAAAACAAGGTTTGTCAGGTAAAATTGATGATATAATAAGCACTGGAATGCTAGAAAAATAGAATGGTTAGCTACATGCATATTATGTTAATATTAAAAGAAAAATATTAATTTATTTTAAGTTTTCATCTCAGGAAATTGTTCAAACTGTATAAGTAGTCTTAAAATATTTGCTCTGTTTGAGACCCTTTTGTCTACATCCCAGACACAAAAATCCAGGCCTCCTACTTTCCAGCACAGCCTAACTCTGCAGACAGCAAAGTTCACAGACCTTTCACAAAGCAAAATCCTACCTGGGTCTGCATGCTAGTTTTCCTGCTGCTTGCAAAAGACTGAATTTGCCTCTCTCTCATTTGAAAAGTGTGACTTCACCAGCAAAGCAATGAGGTATTCAGATTTTCCATCACCAATTTGTATTTGAAGCTGAGCTACCATGAACATGCATGAACTGATCTTTGGATCAAATCAGAGAATAGGAGAATTTGATTCTAGCCTAGAGATTAGGGTATTTGAAATCAAAGTTTGTTTGTTTAAGGAAGGTGTTCTAATGACATTTATCTCCTAGTGTAGGTGCCTATTTTTAATAGTGATTAGATTGCCCAAGAACAAACATTACAAGTGTCTAGGCAGACAGTCAAAAACACTTCATGAAACTTTCTAAAGTGTTTCATGGCATCTCTAGATCAAAAGATCAAAATTATATATACATAAGCTTTCTGTGTTTCTTTCCTCATAAGGAGAAAGAAATCCACACTTCTGTGCTAACAAATGCTTGCATATTTTAATGTATCTTAAATTTGAATGAACAAAACAAACAAAAAAACTAGAAACCTTTTCTTTTCTTGGTTAAGAGACTCACTAAGGTACTGGTGAAAAGTAAAATATTCTGTTGGCTCTGGTACCGTTACATACTACCAAAGTTTAAACAGGCCATCAACCTTATCTAAGTTCTAAACTGTGGAGAACATTGAATCAGCTCCCCCATGCATCAGAAAAGAATTTTAACTACTAGACTGTGTAGCCAAGAAAATATGATGTAGATCTTGCTTGCAGAAGGCTACCACCTCTGTAAGAATTTAGCACTCAAAGCTTCAGGGCTTGTTAGGAATTTTCTTGACCATCTATGGGTTCATTTTAGCTGTGTCTGTAAAAAATAATACTGGTTAGGAAAATGTCAAGAGGGATTTTTCCTTTACCTGAACACCAGCTCTGCAGTGTCTTACTCTTACTTGACGCTGCAAAGGAAGTACTTAGCATATGTAGTAATAGTCTTATAAGACTAAATAGCAATTGTGTAGCTAACCTTTGGGTCAATGAGAGAAAGAAGAATGAACAAAAAGGCTTCATAGGATCACATTAAGTAACTCCTAGTGGGCCCAAAACTGACAAAAAAGAAACCATCGTCCCTCTCAAACTCCTCCTCATGGAGAGTGCCAGATACTGACTACCCACTGCAAACCTCCCTAGGATACAAGGACTGACACCATCAGCATTAGAGAGGGTTTTGGAAAGAGCAAAAATAACAAGCTCAACAAGAGCTATAGAAGATCTCTCTGCTTAAGAAAACTTGTAACATATATTGGTATTTAAGGATCAAGCTAGTCTTAAGACAATCCTTCTTAAGGACGATCTCACTGAAAACCTTCAAATATGCAAAAATGCAACAATATACATAGTCACAGGTGCAAAGTGTGAACTGGTAGTCATTTCTAGCTGATTAAGAAATGCTTAATTTGTTAAT
>NW_010587896.1:262194-293494 GCF_000705375.1 Tinamus guttatus
ATCAAAATGGCAGACATCCTCTTTGGTATCAAAGCAAATACTGCTCACCTTAAGGGCATCATCTTCACATAAGGACCCCAGTCCCCATTCTAAAATACTGGCTTCTAGATCTACCCATTGCCATTTTTTATCAGACACTCTTGGCCATATTCGGTGGTTGGGGCAGGGGGCGGGGAAGGGTGAGTAGAGCACAGATTCGTTGGTATTAATTCCCAGGGCTGCAATGGGGTAAACCTTCTCAATAGTGACATCCGCCACAGTCAGTACATAGGCGATGACTGTGCTGAGGATCTGGTCACGGGTGAAGTTCACAGGTCTCTACCACACTTGCCATTCTTTCTCCGTGGCCGCATTCCCCGTGATTTTTGGATCTCGGTGGGAAGGTCTACGTTGTCTCCATCTCTCAATATACCTGCAATGACGCTCTGCACCGATGCCTGGGCCTCGGTGCAACCAAGAGAGAGGGACATGTTATTTTGCGCCTCTGTTCGATGACAGGTGGTTGGATTGTGTAACCATCCCTGAGGCAACCTGGTGAACATATATTGCCACCCCTGCCAAGTAAAGTCAAACTCAGTGCTCCTCAGCAATGGGTATGGTAAAGAAAGCTTTAGCCAATTACTGCATACCAAGTTCTGGAATGCTTCTGGATTTTTTCTATCAAGGTGACAATATCTGGTACAGTCATTGCAAGAGGTGGGGTGTGTTAATTTAATTCTCTGAAATCCACAGTCATTCTCCATGACTGGTCACTCTTTTTGATGAGCCAAACAGGGTTATTCCACACTGAGGTAGTGGACTTTAAAACTCCTGCATCCACTACGTCTTTAATTGTCTGCGAAATGTCTTCATACTCTCCCCCAGAATCTTGTACTGTTTCATGGCCATCAATTTAGTTGCAGCAGGAAGCTGCACAGGGGGCATTTTTACTTTTCTGACTAAAATTGTTTGGGCACTAATATGGTTTTTTGTTCCAAACTGGTACCTCAGGAAGATTCAAAATCAGTCTCTTTAAAATATCAATTCCAATTATATATTCAGGGGCAGGAGCAATCATAACTGAATACAATCATTTTGGGATGTTCCCCGTTTTCATTTCTATTTGTGTTTGCACAGCTTCAATTTGTTCCCCCCCCCAAACCAGTAATAATTACAGATTATCCTTTAAATTTCTTGGGATTTCCATATATTAAGGAGGCCTCCGCTCCAGTAGAAAGTGAAGCTTTTACAATTTGTGAGGGCCGTTTTTTTTGTTTGTTTGTTTGTTTTTTTGTTTGTTTGTTTTTATTTTTTTCTCTCAGTATATTCAAAGCTCTACACGGGGTTGCTGGTCCTTCTGTGACCACTGCACTGGAGCTTGGCCATCATTTTATTCTTGTTTCCTATGCGAAACTATTTTCCTAATCTCTTTTCAAGGATATAAGTCAGAGTACGGCTCCCAGTCCTCCTTCTCCCCTGGAACATCTGATCCACTTGCAGGGGTAGGAAGGGGATGGGGGGAGAGGAGGGCGAGGAGGGTCGCAGTCTGAGTTATTCCTGGCTTTCCTGCTTTTGAATTCTTCACTTTCTTCTTGTGCTTATTCAGCCCTCTCTGCTTATATATATTACACAATAAGGACATAAAGACCACAGACACAAACGACACAAACACAGTTTCTATCCAGTGGCACGACCTCACATAGCTGTGCACTCCACTAGTAAGTTCCACTGTTTCAATTGCCAAACGACATCCTCGTTGCCAATTATGTTGCAGATAGGCTTGGGATTCGGCAATAATTACACAAAACAAGGTATGGATAATTACTCACGAGGTAATAGTTGCCAGCAGGATACTGAGACCAAGCATCCTTTCGAGTTGTCGGATTAGAGAGTTGCTGACAGGCTCCCAACTTGGTGGGCGTCCCGATGGAGACAATGTAGGCCTCTGTGTTAGGAGTCTCATCCCTCGTCTCTCTGCACTGTTTTTTCATGCCTGGTGCATCCTGCTACATGCCAGCCGGCAGGCCGGGGGGTGGACAACCTCCACTTTCAGTCACGTAACTTTCCCTCCTGGGTGCACAAGCGCACATACCAGTCGGGTGTCACAGCCTTCAGTCTGAGGGTCCTGCCTTCCTCATCTTATTCCTCCCTCTTGGGTGTTTGACCTTCAAACTAGTTTAAAGGACGTCTGTGATTAAGTTGGCTATAAGCCCGGTCAAGCAGCTGCCTTCAACAGGTTTTGGAGGAGGTCAGCTGTGAATCTGGCTGAGCAGCTGCCTCCGTGTTCCTTATTGCTCAGCCCAGGTAGATAGACATCTTCTTTCTCAAGGTCAGGATTCTGTTTCGCACAATAGTTTTATGACCTTACAGGTCATACGAATTTCCACCTCCTATACATGCCACCCCGTGATCTGTAGAGATCAATCTATTGTAGCCAAACAGATAGCGTTTTCATAGCAGTTTCAACCATACCTTATGTCAGCATCATTATACAAGGATACAACACATAATACAGACAAACATAACGAATAGCCCTAATAGCCCTAATAGCAGTTTCTGTAGCCACAGCCAACCCCACTTCGACTGTCTGAATGGATTCCAATCATCATCAGCTCTCAACTGATGAGTCAGATCCTGTAAGGTCCAGATCTGGACATGTACAGACTTAGCGTGGTCTCTTTGTCCCACAAGTGGAGCCCCATTCTTTTCCCACATCTGAGGGTCATAAACAGTGTGGATGTTTAATTGTGACAAATTACCTAGAGTCCAAATTAATGAGCGTTTCAAGTCTGTTTCTTCTAAAATCCTCCTCTCCTTGTACAATATATGTTTAAGCACTTCTAAATTTTTATGCTCTTAAGGCATGGAATTCCCCATGGTCCTCAACAGGTAGGCTCCCACTTCCCAGTGGCTGGAGCTTCTGAGGCTCCCACTGCCCAGTGGCTCAGAGCTTGCGTTTAATGGTGCGGCCGTGTAGACGTTCTCCCCCATCCGTGGGGTTGAGCTTACCCCACTGTGTGATCTTCCCCAGTCACCTATTTTGGTCCCTGTTCGAGCGCCATTTGTGGCGTATTGAGAAACAAGAAACAAGCAAGATACCAAAGCAAAGGACTACCCCATGACAACTGATGACTCCTGACAGATATGAAGAAATCTGTCCAAAACCCAGTTTATCACTGTCACTCAAAAAAATGCCAGTGGTGTGATGATGACCTAACAGCTGATGCTCCATGCCTTCAGTGTCTCATATGCACAAGCCTGTCCAGACCACTTGGATGTATAAATATTAATTCTTATGATTATGATCTTATAAAAGTATGATTGAATTATGTTTATGAGAACAAATGCAAATGGGCAAAATCAACTTAGAGATTTCCTAAATAAACAACATTTTCCTATCCCAGATCTTCCAGAATTTTATTATATAATACCCTTACAATACTGCTCTGCTTAAATTATGTAGGAAACCACTAAGCTGAATGACGTTGTGCTGGCAATGTGCGTAATAGGTGAATATGAGAGTTAAAATTAATATGAGACTTGCTAAAATGATTAATTTAAAATTAAAGGCAAGTGTCCAATTGTCAAATGGTCAGAAAACAAATTTTATCCCAAAGTGCCGTTGGAAGACAGGTGGGCCACAAGCCTTGAGGAAAGTGCTGAGAAGTGTCTCAAGTCTCAGGAGGGAACTAGCCTCTATGCCTGCAGGGTGAAAGTACATGTGCAACTTAGAAAAAAAACTTAGACAGTAATTGCTGTGTTTTCCTTCTTGGATTGCTGGACCAAGGATTTGCTAGACCTGTGGCCTTTTATTTACCTGTTGGCCCTGATGGGATGCACCCCAGAGTGCTGCGGGAGCTGGCAGATGCCATAGCTAAGCCGCTCTCCATCATCTTTGAAAGATCCTGGAGAACGGGGGAGGTGCCGGAAGACTGGAAGAAGGCCAATGTCACGCCAGTCTTCAAAAAAGGCAAGAAGGAGGACCCAGGCAACTACAGGCCAGTCAGCCTCACCTCCGTCCCCGGAAAAGTGATGGAATGGCTCATACTGGCCGTTGTCTCCAGGCACATGGAGGACAAGAAGGTGCTCAAGAGTAGCCAGCATGGATTCACCAAGGGAAAATCTTGCCTGACTAACCTGATAGCCTTCTATGATGAAATGACCGGCTGGATAGATGAGGGGAGAGCGGTGGATGTCGTCTATCTCGACTTCACCAAGGCTTTTGACACCGTCCCTCACAACATCCTCCTGGGCAAGCTCCGGAAGTGTGGGATAGATGAGTGGACAGTGAGATGGATTAGGAACTGGCTGGATGGCAGGGCCCAGAGAGTGGTAATCAGCGGTGCAGAGTCTAGTTGGAGACCTGTTTGAGAATATGGTAATTCAGCAACGCTTACTCTGTTTACCTTTTGCCCTTGTATATATCCATTGATCTTCTGGGGACCGACCTTCTGGAGAGCAGCTCTGCGGAGAAAGACCTGGGTGTCATGGTGGATGATAAGTTGACCATGAGGCAGCAGTGTGCCCTCGTGGCCAAGAAGGCCAATGGGATCCTGGGCTGCATTAAGAAGAGCATCTCTAGCAGGTCGAGGGAGGTGATCCTGCCCCTCTACTCAGCCCTGGTGAGGCCGCATCTGGAGTATTGTGTCCAGTTCTGGGCTCCACAGTACAAGAGGGATGTGGAGCTGCTGGAGAGAGTCCAGCGCAGGGCTACAAGGATGATCAGGGGCCTGGAACATCTGCCCTATGAGGAGAGGCTGAGTGAGCTGGGCCTGTTCAGCCTGGAGAAGAGAAGGCTGAGAGGGGATCTAATCAGTGTATATAAATACCTCAAGGGAGGGAGTGCAGAGGATGGGGATGGTCTCTTTTCAGTGGTGGCCACTGATAGGACTAGAGGAAATGGCCGGAAACTGAAACATCAAAAATTCCATAGGAACTTAAGGAAAAATTTCTTAACAGTGAGGGTGACAGAGCACTGGAACAGGCTGCCCAGAGAGGTTGTGGAGTCTCCTTCTCTGGAGATCTTCAAAACCCGCTTGGATGCAGTCCTGTGCCACGTGCTTTAGGTGTCCCTGCGTATGCAGGGGGGTTGGACTAGATGATCTCTAGAGGTCCCTTCCAACCCTAAGCATTCTATGATTCTATGATTCTATGATTCTTTACTCCCATCACTGTCTTCCATGCTACTTCAGGGAAGGCAGAATTCAGTAACATCAGTAACGTGCTACCCCTTACACTAGAAAGGAGGAAGCGGAAAGGAAGAACTTGGTTTGGGGTGAAGTACAGATAGCTAAATGTGGTCCATTGCCTGTTTAAAATACACTAAGTTAAACAGCAAGGTACATAAAGACATCTAGTAGTGCTGGCTATTTATTAGAGGGTCTTACCATAATTATTTTTAAGTTTTTAATTCATGAAGAAGAATGCAACACAAAATAAGGAAAGGATTAGCTTACACACTTCTGAAAGTTTTCATTTAAATTTGCCACAGGGGCAAACTCATACAGAAAACCTCAAATGGCTTAATGGAACAAAATGTCTTTAAAAATAATGTTTTACTCCATGAATTTGCAATGAGGATTATCTTTTTACTGCATTTGTTACTGCTTGCAATAAGCTTCTGTTTGGTAGTTCATCTCAAATTTCTATAAGAAGATGATGTGGA
This sequence comes from Tinamus guttatus, assembly GCF_000705375.1. Next base: position 267,839 of record NW_010587896.1, read on the forward strand.
GAGTGTATCCATTTGCATCTTTTGGCATCATAAATGGATTCAAGTTCTCATACCAGAGGGATAAGCCTGAATTGTCTGAATTAAAATGGAAATAAAAACACTTTGCACCACTCGACAGTGACTCTCAGCAGTAAATACAAATTCACATGATCATTTTACAGCTCACACACTGCCTCATCTGGGTTAGATGAAAAAATGTCCACTGGAGAATTCTGCTCATTCAAAAATTGCAGTCTTTCAGGATGTTTTTTTCTTTTTTTTTTTTTTTTTGTTCTGTCAACATTTCATTGTCATGAGAAAAGGAAAAACTTCTGGCCACCTCAGGGTATCAGGCTGACATTTTTGGAAGGAACTATTCTTATGTTTTAATTTTAATTACTTGATTTTATTTCTATGCTCTTATAAATTATGTTTTTCTAAAAATGTTAGTCATAAAGGATAGCTTTCATTAATCTTTTTGAAAATATTTTTTTCCATTGGTTTGTTAAAGATTTTAGTTTTCTTCTTTCACATAAAGATATCAATCTTAATCTCTTTCAAAAATGAATTTTCATCTTCTCTACTGCCCTTATTAATTTATGCTCTAAACAGCTTAGGTATTAAACATGTAAATTAATTTTCGAAATAATATGGTTTTAGAGGGGCAAAGCTAATTTCACACTGATAATAGTGGGATGGAAAAATTATGTTTTCTTACCAGTCTCTCACACATGTCATTCCATGCATAGAAACATTAACTAACTCTATAAATAAATAAATAAATCCTATACAGAACACACTTAAAAATATTTTTTTCAACACCAGTGTTTAGAACTACTCAATTCAAAATCTGAATTACATAAAATTAGTGATGAGTCATTTTCATTGATTTATCTGTAGATTACCCAGTTACATTTTCTAACTGCCTTTTTTTTTAGTGAAATATTTGTTAATCAGTAACTAATTGCATTTCTCTTGGGTAAGTTCTCTGATCAGCTATTTTCTTATCCTTGAATATTCTCGATTATTTTTAAAATATTCCTTTTTAATCGATGCTGTCCCTCTGGGTGATATAAATGGAAAGGAAAATCCAAATCTACAAGGACCTATAAGGAAACCAGAAAAGTTTTGCTCTTCTGCTCCTTCTTATCCCCTCCCACAACTAATTCAATGTGGATCTAAGAGACCTTAAGTTCCCTGAGATTAGAAGACAGAAATTTTTCACATGAACACGTTTCCAGAAAGAAGATAGTATAGGTTAAAAACAAACAAACAAAAAGAGCTATAAAAGATTATCAAAAGATAATTGAAAAAGAATATAATCACTTTTTAAAAGTGTTTTCATATATAATTAAAAATCAATATCCGCCTAATTCTCTCATTAGAAAACTTTCATAACCCTGAGCAGTGCTTCATTTTTCATGTATAGAAACACAAGAATGAAAAGAACTGTGGAATAAAATAAGAGTTTTTTTTTTTTCCATATTTCACCAATTTTCCTAAGGAATTGTGAAGAGAATGTGAAATTTTATGGTTTTCAAATTTAGGGACCAAATTAATATCTAACAATCTAGGTTTCAGAAATTCTGTAATTTAGTATACAGAACTAGATATTATATTGTGCAAAAAATGGTGCACCTGAAATCACTTATAGAAAATCTTCTTTCTGGGGTCACTACCTTTAACAAGATCTTATTGAATACAAAAAATCCTTTTATCTAATGAAGAAAAAGGAAAGCAAAATGAAAGAAGCAGCAGTAAAGGCTGTTTTGATGCCTTGATTAAGAAAAGGACATAGGCATTCTAGACTTTTCTCTAAAAAACTAAGATTTAAAAGTAACTCTTTGATAGCTGTCTGACGTTAGAATTAACTAACTTTACAAAAGCACCTTATTTTGGCTTTGACATTCCTGAGATTCTCATAATTCTGTGTTATTCTTATATCCCAATTTTCCTCTGGTACCGATCTGTTTAATCTTAGGATGTGATCCAGTGGGACAATAACACTGTAAGCCTGGTACACAGGTCACAGAGTAAACTGGGTTCTGGCTGCTGGCATATAATTAATTGTTTTTCATTCCATGCCTGGTTGTGTATTGGAATGTGCAACTTCTAGTGGTTAAATCTACTACTAATTAGAAACCTAAAAGAGTAGACATTTAACACACAGGCTTGAATGTATGAAAATTAGACCTGTAGTCTATCCATCTATAATATTCGCTCAGTCAGTGACAAAAAAAAAGGCCTGTTAACTTTTAAGTTATGCAGTATGAGTTACCATTCGATTAACCTCTGTTGCTTTAATCTCTATGTTGCAAAATCCTATGATCACAGCAAAAACTTCAGAAAGGGCTGATGACAGTTCAACAATCGAGTGACTACAGATATGACTACAGATGTTTAAGACTTTGAAAAAAATATGCTTTTACTGTGGCCTTGCTACGTGATTATAGGATAGCTTTGATTATCATTTAGAACAGACAAGGCATTTCTAAATAGGTTTTAATAAGTTGAATTATGCAAATAAGTTCTCTCAGCTCTTATCATGTTCCATCTTCTTCCAAAAAATACCTTGTGGAAAGACAGAAGAACAATCCATTCTAAGTAAATCTTTGAAATTTCTTTGGTAACTCACTTAGTTCAATATGCAAATTAGCAGATTTGATTCAGACCTATAAATGAATAAGATACTTTTAAAAGTGTCTAAAATATCGGGCAGATAATTAAATCTTCAGGGACCAAAAAAGTTCAGTATTGATTCTTGCAGAACAGACTTCAGTTTCTGTTATTACTTTTAACTATCTTTTCCATAGCCTTGTTTCACCTGCAGCTTTTCTTACATAACTGAACTAATATTTTTCCTTTCCATGTATCCAGAGCTGTCGGCTGTTAAATTCGATTGAACTCAGGTTTACATTTGTCATAGGGATAAACAGTAAGATGGAAATAGGCCATATTGATTTGTCTTCATGTGAGTTGTCCTTCCTGAGATTCAGTGGAAAAAACTGTGAATTCTTCTACACAGTGATTTGCTGAGGCCCAGGACGGGTTTGCCTGTATGCTGCTGGCATGGACCAAAGTGGTTCCCAAGGCAGTTTTAACAGTTTTTGCAGCACAGGAAATGGGATTTCAGAGCCCAGTAATGCTCTGTAGCACTACCTGATTTATAAGTACAAACATGGACAACAAAGTTGGGCTAATAAAAATTCATGTGACAACAGCACCTTGTTAATTTTTGGAAACTCAAAAACTTTCAGATGAGTCTTTATTAATTCGTTCTTTAAATAATACAGAGAATTTGATAGAGAAACCATGTCCCAAAATAAAATATCACCATTGTGTCACCTGATATGAGGGATTATCCAAGGTACTTTTTACTTTACTAACAGCCAGTTTGTAAGCGAAATTTTAAAGTCAAGGTCAAAGAGTAACCTTGAGAGGTGTCCTTGCTCAAAGTGAGATCCTGCTGGACATCCCACTGCTTTGCAATGAGAACTCACCAGGGTCTGGGGCTGTCCCACTATTTATGGGATAGCATGATAGTTGGTTTAAAGTCATTTTTGAATGACAGCCAAATCTTTTGCTGATACCAGCTTTCTTAGTCCTTGGCTACTGTGCTGTTGTTATCACTTTCCCCAAAGTCCATCAGAACATCCCACAGCAGGATGCAGCCATATGGTTAAAGTTCAGTGGGTATAGGAGGGAGAGACTTAGAGAGGCAGATCCCGTGATTAGATAATACACTGGTGATTAACCTGAATAGGGCTCTGCATGGGAGGTCAGGTCTAGCTGGGGAAGAAGCACAGCTGTCACACTGAGCTACATTTATATAAAATTATTTTCTTCTAGTGGGTGCTATATTCTCAAGTCAGTTCTTCTCATATTGAGGTTTTTGAATATCACGTGATGTGCTTAGCAAATTTTGTTCTCTGTTTTCTCACTGCAGAAGATTGTTTTGAGGGGTAATTTAACTCTGAATCACTCATAAGAAATCTCATGAGGAAATGTGATTTCTTTTTAGATGATAAGTCACTGCCAGTTATATTCTACTTACATTTCTTTGTCATGAGATAGGGAATTTAAATTGCACAGGCAATTTAAATAAGGAGGGGTATGCAGTATACTCAGTAGATCAGTAAAAGAGTAGTATTTTTAAGCAGTACAGTTGGGGTTGGGAACCAAGATTTTCTGCTTTAATTAGGAACTTCACCTAAATATATTTTGAACAATGATTTAAAAAGGGCTAAGAAATAGTCTTTGTTTTCTGTGGACAAAATACAGTAATTACTTTGGAGGAGGACTAGTCATACCATTGCTTAGGATAATAACTTCCCATACCTTCTTAGGAACTAAAGTATTATTAAGTATTCCTTTGAGAAGTTGAGCCTGTTATTCTATACACTGCAAAAGCATTGTAGTTTTTCAAGATGTACACAACTTAATTTCAGGTCTAAGAATACACCTAAGAGTACATAAACCAGATTATTTATGTGAGTAAACCAGTATGATAATCTTGCATAATCACTACTGCCATGAATAAAAAGGTTAGAAGCAGGAAATACTAGTATGTCTGTCAGTGCTGATATATGATCCTTCAAAGCACACGTGAATAGATTATTTACTCAACAGCATCAGTCTCATTTCAGCTATTTTTGGAAACATTCTTTCAGTTTTGAGAAAATTTCTTCATTTTATAATCTCAGATTAAAGAAACAAGTAATTAAGCTACTCACTCATAATATGAAAATTATTCAAGGAGCTACCTCTACTCAGAATGCTCATCTTTAGAGTTGTTGCTTAGAAATGTAAGAAATACCTTTGTCTCTAGCTAGCAACTTCATTAAAAATAATATGCAGCAGCTGAATAGAGTGACATTGAGCTGTAATTTTATGACAAAGCATCTAAACAGATTGTGTTAAACAATCTCTTAGAATAGTTTAAACTGATTACATTGTTTAGATTAAATTCAACAGAACAGAACTGACTTCATCTTAAATTTAGGTTTCTCCAAGTTAGATGTCTGCATCGTAATTTGTGGAAATCTAATCAATGGAATTTAGATAAAAAGTCAGTTAACAAGTATAAACTTGAAACAAGTTGAGATTTGGTTCATCTGGAAGCCTAAGATACCAAAACTTCTTCAGGTGCTACTTGAGAAGGACACAGTTATCCCATATTAACTACGAAGATTTCAAAATAGGAATGTTCACTTGATTTGTAAAAAAATCACTAAAGTCATAAGAAAAGATTACTTTACTGCTCTTTAGTATTTCTTAATACTGATATTTCTTAATACTAGTTGAATGTAGGGAGGCACAAAACAGAGTTTTGTTTGTTTGTTTTTGTTTTGTTTTGCCCAAAACATTTTTTGGATTCTTCTTAGGAGTTTTCCAGCTCACTATACAAATACTCATAAATAATTAAATTCACATTTTTATTTCGTTATTCAGAGGATAGTGTTTTGGTTGTATTTCTATTGCTGCTAAAGATTCACAGAATCATAGCAGTCTGAATTTTCCATAGGCAGATTTTATTTTCCAATCATTGTCAAAAGAAGATACAGCAAATACCCTTTCTCAGATAATATTTTCAGTCCATATAATAGAAAAGTATTATGCTATGTAATTTTTATATTCCTGGTTATTTATCACAAATGTAGACTCCATTATAAGAAGCACTGTAAACAAGAACATGCAATCACACCCATTAATTGAAAGAATATTTCTATTTTCAGGTTTTTTTTTGTTGTTGTTCTTCAAAACCTATTCTATTTAACATATACTTTATAGTAAAATTATTACTTCTGATATTCATAAACAGAAACTGTAGTTCTCTGTTAGACATATTTGTAATTGTTACTTACATTCATTGGATAGTCAAGCATTTTTTTTTTTCCTAACACAAGATGTCTTCTCTTTTTGGGTCAGTAGGCATTCTACTAATAGAAGTAAATATTGTTCTCAAGTACAGCTTTCACACTTGTCACTGGAACTCTCATCTGAACAACTGAGAAGTAGAAACTCATCCTTTGTGTTCATTAGTCTTTCTACTGATGGAATAGAGAACATTCTTATTAAACTTTCAGGTGATACATATATCAGAAAGATTGCAACTGTGCTTGAAGGACAGGGCTTAAATTCAAATTGACCTAAAAAATTAGAAAAATCAGCTGTTGAAAATGGGCAGAAAACCAACACAAACAAATGAAAGCTATAATAGAAAAGTTAAATCAGAAGTATACAGATGGAGAACAATTGTTTAAGTAATGATTTTTTCAGAACAAAAAGGTGTGTAAGTTGTATTATGTGGCAAGCTATCACAAGCTGGACATGACTGAGCAATGTTGTTGATGAAAAAGAGATTGACAGAAGAAACAGAAAGGGAATATTTTTCTCTGTATACAATAGAAGGATAATAGCAAGATGCAGGAAGTACATCTCCCGATTCATTCAGGATAGGTGACCTGAATTGGGACACTGGATCCATTTTGAGATGAAAGATTCATGAAACTTTTCCCCATCGAGAGAATCCAGAAAGGAGCAATGTGTATGTCTGTTATCCTGCGATCTATAGCAAAAGTTTGAAAGAAATGAGGTAACAAGTTGTTTTAGGGAAGAAAGGTCTGACTTCATGTGGACAGAAGAGTTTCAAGTAAATAGAAAGTATGCTCTATATCTACAATGCAGTTAGAACACAGTATAATGAGCTTAAATTACAGAAAAAAAATGATTAGAAATTAGGAATGTCTCTTTTTATAACAGGGAAAAAGAAGCAGAATCTCTGGAATCTGAAATAGAATCTCCTCCATATGAAGTCTTTAAAGAACAATTTAATAAGCTTCCACAATGAATGACATAGATATAACTTATTCTGTATGCGAAATCAAGTTTATATCTGTATTTTTGATTGCTTTGTGATGGTCCATGACAAAAGCGTTTGTGAAGTCACAGAACTAGTACTATACTGTGGAGCTAGTTCTGCAGGACACCTTTTTCACATTTCTGTACTAACTCAATTTGAATTGTGTGATAATTTAAAATAAAAAAAAAATAAAAACAAAAGATAAAAATGAATCAAGAATCAATGTTTTATTTGTTTTTGTTAATAAAAAGGGATTATGCCATATCAGATATTGGTGTTACTCTGAAATCATCCAAAATTTCAAAAAAGTAATATGCATTTAAGAGACCATTTAAAAAAACTTATACCAAAAAAAAAAAAAATCCACAACACATGATCCCAAAGAATCATGGAAGCTAGCTACAGAAGAGACCCATTAGGCCATCTAGTTAATCAAATACAAGCTTACCCCTGCTGATTGTCTAGTACTGTTTTCTCCAGTGCCTCCTTTAAATTATAGAGACTCAGGGACTTTGCTCTTTGCCTTGCTTTTTTGAATTTTTTTCTCTCGTGCACCCTTTCGATGCACTAGTATTCGGGATGCAGTAACAGTGAAGTGTATTAGGATGCAAATTTACAGCACATGACTAACTCTTTCCAAGGAAGACTGGAACCACATTATTTCTAATCACAGAATCACACGGAATGGCCAAGGTTGGAAGGGACCTCTAGAGATCATCTAGTCCACCCCCTCCCCTGCTCAAGAGGGACACCTACAGCACGTGGCACAGGGTCACATCCAGGAGGGTTTGGAAGACCTCCAGAGAAGGAGACTCCACGACCTGTCCGGGCAGCCTCTTCCAGGGCTCTGCCACCATCACAGGAAAGAAGTTCTTCCTCACATGGAGTTGGAACTTCCTGTGCTTCAACTTGTGCCCATTACCCCTCATCCTGTCACTGGCCACCATGGAGAGGAGTTTGGTCCCATCTTCCCTACATGCTTCCCTGAGGTATTTGTACATATGGATCAGATCTCTCAGTCTTCTCTTTTCCAGGCTAAACAGGCCCAGCTCACGTAGTCTTTCCTCATAAGACAGATGCTCCAGTCCTTTAATCAGCTTCATGGCCCTACGCTGCACCCTCTCTAGAAGCTCCACGTCACTCTTGTACCGGGGAGCCCTGTTTGCCTAAATAATCCTCAGACCAATCCTCCTCACCCGGTGGAAAGCTCTACTCTCTCCTGGTTATCTTTCTTGTCTCTGAGCTCTGTAGTTCATGGGGACTAGCCTTAGCAGTAAAGACAGAAGCAAAGAAGGTATTTATTAACTCTGCCTTCTCTTCATCCTCTGTCACCAAGGCACCCTCTTCATTCAGCAGCGGACCCACGTTTTTGCTAGTCTTCCTCTTGCTGCTGATATATTTGTAGAAGCTCTTCCCATTGTCCCTGACATCTCTTGCTAACTCTAATTCCAAAAAAGCCTTGGCCTTCCTCGTTGCATCCCTGCATTCTCTGACAATGGTCCTATACTCTTCCCATGTCTTCTTCCAAATTATGTATGTGCCCTTTTTCTCATTAAGTTAACCCAACAGCTCCTTGCTCATCCACGCAGGTCTCCTGCCTGTCTTGCTCAACTTCTTTCATGTAGGAATGCACCGATCCTGAGCTTGCAGAAAGTGGTGTTTGAACACTAGCCAACTCTCCTGGACCACTTTTCCTTCCAGAGCCATGGCCCACGGGATTCCTCCAAGGAGCTCCCTCTAAGACGTCAAAGCTAGCTCTCTTGAAGTTCAGGTTGCAATCCTACTTCTTGTCCAGCTTCCTCCTCCCAGTATCATGAATTCCACCATCTCATGGTCACTGCAGACAAGACTTCCCCCAGCCTTCACATTTCCCACTAGACCATCTCTGTTTGTTAGTATCAGGTCTAGAATGAAGTGTCTAATGAAGTGTAGTTCACAACTTTGAACAACATGCTGAAATTATGGTTCAAGATAGCCATCACCCCAAATCATTCTCTTCTGTTTCAAACAGAATATACATATAGTTAGGCTGAAATAGCCTTTTAAAAATTATTTTTCTTCATCCTCTTAGTATAAAGATGTGTCTTCCTGTTTTTGTTTGCTTGTTTTTTGATTTCCTTTGATTCTTTAAGAAGAAATCCTATTTTTAAAAAGATAAAAGTTCTGGCAGTCATTTGAAGGAGGGAGGGCATGTATCTTTTTGGGGATACCGTTTAGATTATTGGAATACTGGCCTGATGGAATTATGAGTTAGCCTGAAAAGGGTAGAACCCTTGGACCATTAGATCTTCTTCACTCTGTAGGTGAGGCAAACCATTATATTTAGCAGATTATTCCTAAACCTTGTGTAAGTCCAAAGGAATGAAAATTCAACTGCATGCAATGATATTTATTTCAGATTTTAATCGGCTACACTATAAATATTTCTGCCATACTTCCTGTTTTTATTTAGCTCCTGTTTATTTAAATCCAGCTTTCTGACATTAGTTTGTCATAAGCCTCTTCTCTAGAGCAGAGACATTTCACCTTGCCCAACTCCTCAAAAAAGGTGCTTACAGATTTCAGAAATGACAATTCTTTAAATCTTAAGATCTAAATACACATAACATGACATCTCTTGCCATAAACATTTCTACATTGGAGTATTTCTTAAGCAGCAAAATATGTACTATCACTCAGCATTAGTTACTCCAAAACATTGCAGAGAACTAAAAAGTAAACATCTGCATCTTTCATTCTGTTCTGTTCATTCTTCTCATTTCTGTTGAATGTTTATTAGCCCTTCCTATCTAAAATCACAGCAGGATCTCATGGCAAGTTAATTATATGCTCTGAACACCTAATATTTTTCAAAGATATGGCTCCTTTTCCATGACAGCTTCCTACTTTCCTTGTTCTAAAACAAATAAACATTCCTGCATTAACTGCATGTTACTAAACAAATCATTTAAAATAACACAATAAATGAACTAATCAAACCATTCCATAGAATTGTTTGTCCTTGTTATAGATCACTTCACCTATCTTTCTATCATCCTCGAATCAGTAGTAAGTTAAAATTTATTTCCAGATTGTTCATTGATGAAAAGTTGGATATTATTTGACTTAGATTTCTATGCAATTCTGCCAAAACATGCCTCTCCAATCGTGATCTCACCATTAGCTTTTGAGAAGCCAATTATCCATCTAAAGCATATTTTGTTCATATTGTGCTATGCCAATTTTATGTGTGTGCAGGTGTTTTTAATCACAGGCTTTGCGTTAAGAATTCAAACACCGTGCAAAAGCCTTACATCTATCAACTGAATTGATAATCTCATGAAGAAGAAATTTAAGCTTTTGACACAACTTTTTTTTTTTTTTTTAACTAAATATTTTTTTACCAGCACTAAGCATATTATTTGCTTTTAATTCTTCACTAGAAGATTCCTTGCTGGTCTTTCCATCACATTCTCTAGGATTGATGTCAGATTAACTAGCCCAGTTATATCTTCTCACTAGTCTTTTTGAATTGTGGAAACATTAGCCCTATTCTATTGGCAATATAACCTGAGAAAAGTCAGAACTTCAAGAAAGAGTTAGAAGGTGTGCTAGCAAATACTTTCAGTCCTACTGAACTCAGCTTACTCCCCCTAAAATGACTGAGGACTTAGAAGCTTTTAATCCATGCCTCTTTCCTAGTGATTTTCAGAGGACCACAGATATCTATCTTTACTCTTCTGAGAAAATATTTGACTCAAAATGCAAACTATTCTTTAGCACATGATTAACTACTGTTAGCTTTGACAAAAAAGCACTCTCCCAACTCAGTGTGCCATGTGATCATTGTCTCTCCGCCTGGCTGAATAAGTGCCAGTGAGTTGAGCTAATCTGGCATTTCCTTTTATTCATCAATGTATTCTATGTTAGATCGTTATTTAAAATGTAAGAACTAATGGTTTATCTGCGTTTATAGAACATAAAAATGTCCACATATAATTGCTGTGCTCTTAATTGACTAGTACATCTTGTTTGTGCAAATATTCTGTAACTGGTTTAATCATTAATCATTGATGAAATTTGGAGACATGGATATAGCATCTAGCAGCTCTTTTAGCGTAAATTAAGTGGATTATTTGAGGCATTGTCTCAAGTGAGGATTCACTACTCATCTATTACGAAGATGAGTTTTAAATAATGCTTCAGGTGCTGGCATAAAACAAATTTTGCACTGCAGCACAAGTAATCCACAGTTCCCAATTGGTGATTTTAGGATACTGGTTATTCACAAATGATCTTCCTGATATTTGCAAAATAAACTCAGATCTAACCCTGAAGCTAAATGCATCCCATGGGTCCACCTTCCAGAGCAAGCCTAAAGAATGCAACAAGATTGAATGGTGGGGGAAATTTGTTTGTTTATTTGCTTTTTCATTTAGAGACTGTAAGCCTTTTCAAACACAGAACTCAGCCAACTCACATATTATGAGTCTGTTTCAGTACAGAATGATGAACTCAAAACACACGCAGAATTATTTTCTTTGTGGAGACTAGAGAGGAACAAAAAAATCTCAGGTGAGTTTTTATATTGCAAAACTTATTTCAGAATTCCTCCCGTCATCATTTTCTTGTATTAAGAATTAAATATTATTTAATCACCATGTATGTTTGATCATTGCCCTATATTTTCAGAGATCTGCAATTTGTAGTTGCATTTTCTGGATGAATTGAAAAGACCTGTACTTTGACAGAATACTCAGGGTTGACATTTTTAAACTATGCATTGACGTTAAATGAGATTCAATTTTTCAAAAAACAAGTTTTCCACCAGGCACTGGGCATATGGCTCTTTGGCACCCATACACTGAAAAGAAAATTACTTGTCAGAGACATTCTTGACATTATATAAGGTCCTTTCAAAAGGACTACAAACACATACACCCAATAAAAAATTGTGTGTTTTATTCCACTCACAGAGTGATCTGCTCCCATATTTGGGATTTTGTGATATTTTTGTGATACCTTAACAAAAGAAACAAACAAAATAAGCTTTTCTAAGCAATTAAGACAAATCAGCAGTAGAATTAAAAGTATATTTCAAATCAATATGTGGGATTTATATACATAAAGAGTACCTCCCTTAAAGAAATATCTTCATATAGGTTCTTACACCCATGCAGAGACAAGCTTGATAGAATCCTAAGCACATCAGTTACCAGCATTTATCATCCCCATTTACCAAGCAGTAAACATTTTTTTCTTTCTTTATGCGTAAATCAAAAAACTATACCTGGTATAATTAATATACATCTGCTTTTCATCTGTATTCCTAAATATAACTGTGTCTCTATAACCAGCTGCTGCCTACATGGATTTTTATGCACTACAGTCAAATTTATAATAGCTGCATCTTCATTCACTTGGAACAGATGGAAAATCCTTTCCAATTAATGGGTTTCACTGAGTTGGAGACTACAGGGTTAGAGACCTTGCTTCTTTATACTTTATCAAACGGTAAAGGAGAATTTACATATGAGAGAGAACAGAAGTTGTCACAAAGGTTTGAATGGGGTAACTTACTGATTTGGATAGCTTCTGTGCAGCTTACCTTTATAAATTCTTTCTTAGACTTTGTCAGAGTGATAGGAACCAAGGCATCCACAACCTCTTAACAGTCTAAAACCAGTTAATCTGAAAAAGCTTTTCCAATTTCAAGTGAAAGAGGAGATCATTCTTTTAGTATGATTGTAGAGCATGAAAATCTGCACTAATTACAGCCATCGTGAGAAATTCTTCATTTATACAGACATGTTTAAAGAGCTTAGATAAAACTCTATTTACTAACCCAGGTTCTCAGTTCTATCCTATGAAATGACATGTTTTCTACTAGTTGACATAAAGAAATTTTATGGATTTTGGATTTCTTCTGTGCCCTGTCCTCCCAAATTGATGATTAATGAAGCTTCTGTCTCCTAGTCTGTAAAGTTCTCTCTCCTTTCCCACTTTTTGGCAGGTCAATGTTTAATGTAATCTACCAGAAACTTTGTTCTTGACCTAATAATACCTCAAAATTTTTCTCTAATATCTTTATGCCCCTATGCTTATACACATAACTAAAAAATGCTTATGTCCAGTCATTACTATAAGCAGACATCAATGTTGATAATAAAATTTTCAGTCAAAGATAGGAAGATGAATATCCCAAAAATTCACTAACATAAAGATATATATATTTTTCCCTTTCATCAACATCTTTTTGGAGGTTCAAATTCTGTAAAGTGGTACTACCTAAGAATCAGGAAGTTAAATTATGCGTATTTATTTAGCCAGCTGTGCTTAGCAGTCATTAATAGAAATTAATTCTGAGCTTTAGTTTTTTTCTATTGTGTCAACTATTGTTGCACTGACTGACAGACAAAATACTGGGAAATCTTGGAAGAAGCCATGAGAGATGATGTCATCAAATTTTCTCATAAGAGAAATTAAGTCAGAATGCCACCTCTTAATTATTATGCATATATGACAAGAAGACGTGTATACATTTCAGTACTGTAAATGTTATATCTATAAAAGGACAACTGAATGTTGACAGGTTTTTGTGCACTTACTGCTGTTAGGTTTAATAAGGGACTATACTGCACATATGGATATGCACATGAAAGGGAGTATAATATACTTGGGAACTGAGCAATTTTTAGGTTATTAAAGTACTACAAATGAAGCCAGAAAAGTATTTTAAATCAATATTTAGAACAACAGTTATAATCTCTGATTTTCCTTTCTTTCCTTGGAATACATACTGTATGTATGCATATGTATGGCTGTGCCATTTTTAAACACTTTTAAACAACAACATTTTTGTTGTGTTTACTACTAATAGATATATTATAACAAAATAAACCCAGAGGAGCCTTAGAAGACAGTTGAATTATTCTGGATAAATAAAATGCAAATGCACTTTCTGCAAAAATGCATGTTATACATGAACACTGATTATTTGAACTTGTTTAATATTCAGTATTATTTCAGAATTGATGTTATTAACATAGGGGAGGTGCAATTTGTTTACATAGTTTACATAGATTACAAAATCCAGGGCAGGATAAAAATAATCATAGATATCAACACAGAACAATGTTGGAGATGTTCTAGGGGGACATCTGCATGGTAGTGACATACAGTGTGTGGAGCTTAAGAGCAACCTATGTCTTCTGGACCCTCAGCTGCAGCTTAGTCCTTGTGTCAGATGCTCTCTTGAATGGCCTTGATGTTAGGTGACTAAACTGCACCCTATTGGTTGCCAGGTTCTAGATTATGGAACCTACATTTAAATCCCTCTACGGCTGGGATTCAGTTGCTTTCTGCACAATATTAAGCACTTAAGGGTATTCTGTCTAGCCTTATTCTCACTAAGGAAAGGTATTCATCCTTTACATCTATGTAGATATGCACATCACCTCCACACATGATTTCTATAGGTTCTATGTCATATCTGTCAGCCACATGCTGATAAGCTACATATCCTTGACCACTGAGATGACAGAATAAAGTAGTAGTAATGACAAGAGATACCTGTGTTGAATCCCAGGCTGTCTATGCTTTCAAGTCGATAGACATAAGGTCAGTAAAATCAAAGAAGTCTTCATAAAATATTTATATTTAGCCAGCTAAGCCACTCTTTAGATATATCATCTCCACTGACTGCGGTAATTTATTCATATGTGTAGTCATCTATATTTAGACGCCTAAATTTAGCTATCTTAATCTCAAACTACATCCCATCCCAAATAGCACTTTTTGCAAAATATTTTGATTATCAGATAAGCCAACCATGACTTAGCCTGTGAGAGGGTTAGTAAAATCACAGTATATTGCTCATTATCCTTGGTTAAATTACCTTAACTTTTCATCCAGAATAAATTGTTCTTTATTAGCAATACCTCCAGACATTAAATAGGTGTCCGGCTGTGCAAATGAAATCATTTTCATGACTGGATGCAAATCAATAATTTCTGAATATGATAACTTGGCTAGTATTTTGAAGTTATTTTTAATAAATATTTGTACAAAAACATATTGTCTGCATTTTTTGTACATTATAATTCCATATATACATAGTGACAATGTGCTTAATGCTTTAGACAGCTTTTTATCAGGCTTCCTCAGAATGGACAGACTTTAGTAGAGTCCTACTGATTCTCAGGAATACTGAGATGCATTGCAGGATTTATATACTTATAGGCCTGAAGGTTCCTTTGCTGCATGGTTGTTTCTCTGAATTTGGTTTTGGATTTTTTTATTGAGTAACTTTGAGCAATGTTCTTGCCTGTAACACTAACTTTTAAAAGAATTTTATAAAAATAAAAAAAATCATAATATAGGTGATATTATTTCTGTTCCTAATGATATGTTGTACCATTAAGTTATAACTCTATGTCTGCTCTGTCATTGTCAGAGATTGTAAAAAAGTTTTCATCTCCAAGCTCATTTTTGCTGCATGGAAAAACCTTTCTGAAGAATTGTGGTGGAAAGACAAAGACAGAGTTCTGTCTATCCGGTACTGTTTGCCCTCTACCAAACTTCAATAGTAGAAGATAATCTACTATGGACCTGGGCAGTTTCCTCTCAGAAAGCTCATGGTTCCAGAATGGCCAGTTGCTCTTCCACTTTCCTTTGAGAATAACCATGATCTACAGTTCTACAACCTCCCCTCCTGAATGGGGTCTTTCCTAAAAGGATTTAACTATCTCCTTTCTGAGTTCATCTCTTTCAGACCCCATTGTTGCAACACTATCAAATGGTGAAGATTTGAGGATCTCAAGTGGATAAAAGAAATGTAACGGAAGAGATGGGCAATACAGTCTTACTTTCAAGACAGATGTGTCCCACTGGAAATGGAGATAGTTAAATGTTTAATCTATAATCTGTACAGCTCTTCAATGTGCTGTTTAGTACCCTGCCAACAGTGCTGAAGACTGAATTGAAGGCTTGAAACCTCTTTGTTACTCAGCACCCAGGCAAAAGTTTCATATTTCCAATTTCTAGTGGATGGTTTGTAAGCTGAGAATGATCCATCTGGCTGCCTAAAGAAACTTATGTTCTCAGAAAGTTCCATGCCTTCCAGTCCAGTCTGTGCTCTTCTGACTGAGTGACACATACCTATGATCTGGTATTCATACTAGCTCCAGAGAGTTAGCTATCATAATAGCTCCCTGCCTGGAGTCTTTGACTGCAGCTTTAGTAGAAAGCTGTAAGTATAGACAGGAAGGTCAACTGGAAGTAAAACTGAATGACAGAAAGGACCGTTTCATTCCTACTTTGGGAGTGCACCGCAGGACCAAATCCACAGTGAATGGCCTCACCATCAGGTTACGATGTTCCATGTTTGTTTTTCAGAGCTTGCTAAAAGGGCAGTTGCAAAGTGCAGAGCTTTGACAGCTGACTCTGCTATTCTTGGGACAAGGCCTACAAAGGGTGGGAAGTAGAACAGTAAGAGGCCTGCTTCCAGGGCTGTTACAACAAATCGTTTCTCCTTCTCTGTCATATGGCAGGAGTTGTGTTTGTATACGAACCACAGACTAAATAAGATGACAAAACATGGCAAAATAAATACATATCTTCTATAAAGCCAAATGAACTGAAACAGCGTAAAGACTGAGCATGTCACAACTCGATTTCTCCATTATCCGGAAAAGCATAGAAAAATTGAATGTTTAATAAAAGATTGAAAATATAAAATATAACATTATAGCATTTGTTTGCACTATGAGCTGTCAACAATTATGCATAATTTAACATTGCAACTACTATTTAACCATGTGTTTTTTCTGCCTGAGGAGCTGATTTTTTTTAAGTGCTTTGATGAGATTACAGTTGGCGCTAGTAGCTTCTTGTAAATATTCCATTTTTTTCCCCTGTAAAAAAGTGAAAATTTAGAGTTCAGAGATGATAGCTTTAAATTATAAACACTGTGCTGCTCCATTATCATACCATCATTATGTGATTCAAGACTGTTAGTTAATGAAATATTGACAAAATACAGGTAACATCAAAATCCCTTTGTCAGGTTGGTATATAATAACACCTTGAAATATGTGAATTTTATGTCAAAATGTTCCCAAAACATAGAAGTCCATTTAGTCCTTTTCCAAAATGTGACTTTTTTTGAGAAACCTAGCTTTTGTAATCTTGGGTATCAAAGCAAAATTTCTCCTGTTATTAGAATTCTTCCAAGTGTTAAGAGTTTTTATGCCAGGGAACATTAAATTTATGTGAATCAAACCAAAACTGTGTAAACATTTTACCAAAAGAGAAAATAAGTTCATGTTACATAATTCAAAAAAGGAATAAATAAAAAAAAATATATAAATTTCCCCCTGATTATATACACATATATTTTGTTATTACAAAAAAAAAGGTCTGCTCTGAAAAGATTCCCTTCCTTCCGTTCTTATTTGATGCAGTTGAAATTTTCGGTATGATACATTTTGAAATTTAAAAGCTCAGCATTTTAATTGTCACTAGAGTGACAGGTTTTGCTCTTTGTACTCATATACAACCTCTAAGGAATCTTTGGAGTAGAGGATTGTTCAAAATATTAGATTAAATGATATTAAAATCCCATTAATTTTTCATTTCTGGAATAATAATCAGAGCATCTCCTCTGAGCCTTTTTCCATTGTTGATATTTTTTGGTCAGTCCTAAGTTTCTCTCTAGCAAATATAATAATTCTTAACCAAAATCTGACAAGACGGCTTCAATGTTGGCAGATCAAAGCATTCACCTGAGATGCAGAAGATGCAAGATCCTATCATCTCCTTTTACTAAAGCAAGACCTGATCCTTGGTTTACCACAAATGCTGAGTGCTCTGAGCCTTAGACTGTATAGCATTTTGTATTCCTCTAGCTCACATCTGAGGAACTGTTGATCCATAAGTGTTAGTTTCAGTAGAAGAATCTATAGCTATAGGGTTTTTTTAATGTAGTTCTGCATGGTAAAGACAGACCCATATGTTCAGGTGATCACTGAATACTTAAGCATTATTGTTTCAGCACCAAATGGCTAAATCCACTCCTGCTTGCACTACCTAGTAGTTGACTTCTTTACTTCCCCATAGTGATAACAGAAGGAAAATTATTCAATAATGCTGTTTTTATTGTGTCCCAAGGGTGTTTTGATTGAATTTCTCTAACGGTTTCTCAAACAAATAAAAGTTCCTTTTACACTGGAGACTGAAATCAATTTGATTTTTTTTTCTCCCTCTTCAAAATAGAACAACAAAAAAAAATTAAGACATTAATGTGTCAAATGAAGACTGAGCAGTTTTGTATTAATCAGTTTAAAAAGTGCAAGAGAGACAATCAGGACGAATCATGAGAATCACTTCAACCTCTGAAATATGATTGAGCAATAAAGAAATAGCCAAGATTATGCTAGGCTAGGGACCACTGAATTGGACTGATATCCCTGGGCTTGCATCAGTGAAATCTGGACTCTGTAATTCCAGAGAGAAATTACAAAGAATTTGGATACTAAAGATGCACATAGAGTTTCAAATCCAAAAAAATATCCTTCATTCAACATTGCTTCTGGCTAGGCCTATAGATATATTTTAACTAATCTATTTTTTACTCCTCTTCCTCCTCTAGGTAATCTATTTATCTGTATGTACAATTAAGATAGTAAGAAGTAAGATAATAAGAAGTAAGAACCACACAATATTATTTACTGCTTTTCCAAAAAGAAATTTGGCATTTTTAAAAGGCTATCTTTGCTTCTAACTAGCATTAGAGCACTTACTATTGAATTAATTTCCCCAATTAATTTTTCTCCCATAAATCAAATATTTTTGTTTACATATTTTATAATAAAGGCTGAATTGCATGATAGAATCTTCTAAACATCAGATTACCTTCAAGTGAATAACAAGTGCGTCCATGGTGTTTTAAGCATATTTTTTAAGCTTAACACACATATGACCATAGATAAATTTACTTTCTTTACTCTTATTTTCCATTCTAAGAATGGAAATTTCTTTAGTGCTTAAAGAAACTATTTGTATTCAGATGCACAAACTTAATATGATAACAATAATAGTCTGTTAAAAATGTGAACTTACTTTGGTTAAGAATATGGTAAATGACTAGATGTTCCTTCATCTTTAATTAACTTTCTGGAAATTCACATATTTCTCTGAATATATTTCCTCTCTACTAAACCATTTAAAAATAAGTTCTAAATAATAATATTACCATAAAGTAGGCAATAAAATGAAGTTAATTTTGTCATTATAAAAATGCTAAATCAGAAATAGTATTTTTATGTTATCTGCCATAATGATTGAATTTATATTTTATATTTGTCAGGTTTTTATCAGGTCTTCCTTTATTTCTTGTGCTATCTAGTCTCCTAAGATTTTATGTGAATGTCTTAAATGTCAGGCTTGCCTGTTTTCTTCTTCTATTTTCAGAACAAAAAAATATATATAAGATCAACATTGAAGCATGCATCTGCGTACTTGTGATTCTATGAAAATTTCAAAATCAAATTCTGTTATGAAAGAGCTCTTTCTTGTAATGACATAAAATGACAGTTTTTAATGTTTATTTACTGAAGTCACAATCATTCAGCACAAGGATTTTTTTTTCTCCTGGATAACACAGATTTATGTATCAGGATAATCATTTTAAATCACATAATTCTAGTTAAATAGCTGAAGCATTTATATATGTATATAGTCAACCAATTCAATCAATTCATTCTTCAGTAACAGACTGCAGAATACCATATTCATTTGACACTTTTCACCTTCACAATTTGTATCTTATCAATTCAAAAAAGCACAATGTAGGAAACCATTCAATAACCGTAAAATAAGTGTGAGGATATGAACTAGAGAAGTAGTGTAGAGTAACTCAATCCAATAAGGCAAAGCATGAGTTATTCTGTAGGACAATTTACTATTTTACTAAGAAATCCAAGCTCTATAATGTATGTAAATGAAATATATGCGGATATATAACGGAGTGAAGTGGATTTTTAATATTTTCTCTCTGCTGTTTTGTTTTGCCCATCTTTAAAATCAGCTAAGACTGATTCATTTCATTTTGTTAACAGTAGGACTGTCTGTTTATGAAATTCTGGACAGTGTCATAAACTAAAATTGTGACTAAACTAGATTCTCAGGTCAAATGAAGGCCAAATTTTAGCAGTGCAGACTATGCCTATTTTTTTTTCTCTAATACAAGTATGTGGCCCATAGAGTCACCCAAAAAGAGGAAACACTGTTCTATCTCTATTCTTCCCAGGTATAAGCAAATAGCTTACTAACATCCTCTGCATCCACTCCCTATAAACATTTAGGATAGGAATCATCTGAAAATAAGGATAGGAAGTCTTTCAACATACACTGAAAAGTACATCTGCAAAGACGTCATAAGATCTTTAGACGCCATAATAATCACAGTAATTTTTGCAAATGTTTGACAGATGCTTTAGTATTTTATGGGGCTTACCTAAGAATTAGATTCTATCATTAATTAGAAGCTTTTAGCAGAAGAATTGAGGCACTTTATATGAGGACCTTTAACATATAAAATAGTTGATCAAATAAAGAGCAAATTCTCTTTGATAAAACCACAAGCATACATTTGAATACATTTTAAAAGCCTCAGATAAAATGGTACTGAAAACATACACTTACTACTTTCCATGGTTTCGTATTTTATATTCATTACCACAGAGAAGTTAAAGTAATATTTTTTTGTTAGAATCTTAAGAATTAAAACTTTGAAAACTCATGACTCTCAAGACTCTGGTTTAGATTTTTTTTTTAGTTTCTCATGAACATTTCTTGAAATAAAGGTTTGTTCTCAAGAGATTCTGTGAAAGGGCAAACATCACAGATGCTCTACTGAACATACATTTGCATTGCAAGCTCCTTCAAATACACATTGAAGGGAATTACAGTAGAAAACTTCTGTCTGCATCTGAAAAAAGCTTTTCTAAAAACGAGAAAGACTACCAAGTTCCATGCTCTGTCTACTTCTCCCTCCCTCATATACTCACATTCTTGTCCTAATATTCTGTTTTCAGAAATTTTTATCGTTAGTCAGTTGTCTCTCCTGTAATTTCAGATTCTAGGGAACCCCTTTGTCAGGGGAATATAATCCTTATTTGATGACATTGAGAGTTGCTAAATGAACTAAATTATTGATTAAAGGTATTATTCTTTGTAGGTAGTAAAAAACCTGTTTTGCCAGGTATTCTGGCAATGGAATACATGCCTCCATGTTCAGGTTCATGTGTTTTGTCAAATAAGACTCAGAATTTATGAATATTGTGATCTGTGTGTTTGTCTCATTGAGAATTTCGACCTTAGCCTACACACTTGCTAGCTGGGCCATAAAAATCCCAAACGTGTAAGCGCTATTTGAACTAATTTCTTCCAAACAGTTTAATTTTTGTATTCTCTCTGAGTGTACATGTGGCTCTTAATCAAATACAAAATCCCTACACATAAGAAGGGGCTTACCTTTGTAAAATGTTGCAGTTTGAAAGCCGTAGTGATTGTGGCGAGGGGAAGAAGATATCAAATCAGTATTGGATTCACAAACAGTCTGTGGACCGCAGGTCCGATCGCTTTCCTAGTAGTGAATCAAGTTCCCAAATAGTGTGATCAACTATAAGCTCGACTCTGGCAGTATCGGATTCATGAACAATCTGACAATTGCAGGTTTGATTGCCCCCCCCAGACAAGTAGCCGAGTTCACAAACAGTATGATTTATTCAAATTCAACATTTACAAAGCAGGTTTTGGATGTCAGTACAGGAAATTCTCTACTAGAGCGTGGGGTTTTTAGCTAGCTCTAATGTACAAATGTGCAATCATCACTCACCCCAGAAGATGGGAGAGGGCTGTCAGTCTCGAGTCTCCTAGACAGCGTCCCAGCCTGATGGGAGGAAAGGGGGATGGGCCAACAACTGACCCAAGGGTTATGATGATTTCTTTCCCTCCACTCCTTTTCCTCTTGAGTTCCCTCTTTATACTTTTACTTACCTTCAGGTGGAGCTTGAGTGGCTATAGTCATACTTGTTATTGATTGGTGAAAATTTTTCTCACTTTCATTTAAAGATACAGTCAATCGAAAATCTAGAGCACATGCTCAGAGAGGGGTGGTCGTACCTCGGAGGCGGGTAACTTTGGGGATGGAGGTGTGTTTTGACATTATAATGAGCTTATACTGAGCTAAGTTCAAGCAGAGTTTATCCAAAAGGAGTGATTTGCCATCCTTGCTGGCTCAGCACCAGACATGTTATCGTATATCTCCCATTGGACAGCTACTGTGTGGCTTATCAGTGGCCCAGCACAGGGAGTGCAACAGAGCTTGGCCGCGGTGTCTTCACACCTCTCCATCCTCCGTTACTCCTCTTTGCAGCTGCAAGGAGGGCAGATTGTGTTGCCTAGGGAACCGTGGAGGAGCAGAGTCCCTGTGTACCAGCCATCCTGAAAGTGGCAACTGCGTATCACCCCAAGCAAGCTTCTGTAATGCCCAAACTTCTGTTAGGCCCTAGTTTTTCTCTAAGTTTCCCCCTTTTTAGGCCATTCTTCCACAACCTTAAACTAGCTTTAGCCTGGCCAAATGGACTGAATGCTCATTAGTTGCTGAAAAGTATCTAATTCCTACACTCCAAGAGGACTTCATGATGTGAATCAAAAACTGTAAGTGAGGACAATTAGGTAATTCACTGTTTTTTTTTTTTTATATATTCTGGTTTAAACTAAAATATGAAAGGACATGCCCTCACCACCTTTATATATGATCCTTTAATCAGCATGAGCTAACAATAGTAATTAAAGTTCTTTCCTCATTTTTGGAAGTCTTTGGAACTCAACTGAACATTCTGTAAGAATCACCGTATCACAGTCATGTCTTCTTCCTCTTAATGGTATAAAGGACAGGCCCAAACACTGATGAGCTGGGCAAGGATTGGGAATACCTGCCCAACTGGCCAGGGATACCTGACCAACTCTCCCAGCTGGGCCATGAGTATCCTGCCCATCCCCTTACCTGGGATTCCCTTTAACATTCAGAAAGAAGAAATACGGTAGCAAGGTTGACAGGCCCCTGTGCACTCACATGAAGAAATGCTATAGCATTTTATTAAGGAAGCAGTAAACGGTACTTCATTTAGTTGCACTAATTGCTCATTGCTATTTACTAATTGGTAAGTCGATCCCCTATAAGAACCACACTATTAATGGTGGATGTTATTATCACAAACATTTTGGCGCTGGTGAATAAAATCAACTAACCAAAGCCAAGTGGCTGTTGTCTCTCTGGATTATTTTACTGTTGCCTATAATTAACTTGTACGACACATACAGGAGAAAAGAAAGGAAAGGAGAATTGGAATCTGCTGCATGTCAAACCAATCTTAGTATACTTTGGCATCCTCATATTGTTTCTGATATCATATATTGTGCAAAAGTATACCTGATGCTTTTATTTCAGTTACTCTATAAATTCAGGAAACAACACTCAAGAACTTAACTAGTTAATTAATTTCTTTATTAAGCCTTAAGAAATTAGAATGTACACAATTATTTCAAATATGTCCCTGTAAACTTTATGAAACAGCTTTTTCAGGTTAAACTGTAATAAGAGGTCTTCCAAGCATGAGATTGCTTACTGAAGGTCTGAAGATCTGTCTTAGTTCAGGTCTATGCAACGTTACTGACTGAACGGAAAACATTGATTTACTGCCTCTGAACAGCTTTAGTGTCTTCTTTGATGGCACTTAATATGGTGCCATATACAAAGGGGAATCATAGAATCATAGAATCGTTAAGGTTGGAGGGGACCTCTGGAGATCATCTAGTCCAACCCCCCTGCACATGCAGGGTCACCCAGAGCATGTGGCACTGGATTGCATCCAAGCAGTTTTGAAGATCTCCAGAGAAGGCGATTCCACAACCTCTCTTGGCAACCTGTTCCAATGCTCTGTCACCCTCACTGTTAAGAATTTTTTTCCTTAAGTTCATGTGGAATTTTTGGTGTTTCAGTTTGTGCCCATTTCCTCTAGTTCTGTTAATGGCCACCACCGAAAAGAGGCTGTCCCCATCCTCTACACTCCCTCCCTTGAGGTATTTATAGATACTGATCAGGTCTCCTCTCAACTTCTCTTCTTCGGGCTGCAAAGGCCCAGCTCCCTCAGTTTGTTCTCGTAGGGCAGATGTTCCAGGCCCCTGATCATCCTTGTAGCCCTGTGCTGGACTCTCTCCAGCAGCTCCACATCCCTCTTGTACTGGAGGACCTAGAACTGGACACAGTACTCCAGATGTGGCCTCACCAGGGCTGAGTAGAGGGGCAGGATCACCTCCCTTGGCCTGCTGGAGATGCTCTTCTTTATGCACCCCAGGATCCCGTGACCTTCTTGGTCACGAAGGCATACTGCTGCCTCATGGTCAACTTGTCGTCCCCCATGACACCCAGGTCTTTCTCTGCAGAGCTGCTCTCCAGAAGGGCGGTCACCAGCCTGTACTGGTGTCTGCGGTTATTCCTCCCCAGGTGCAGGACCTTCCGCTTGTCCTTTTTGAATTTCATGAGGTTTCTCACTGCCCAGTTGTCCAGTCTGTCCAGGTCCCTCTGGATGGCAGCGCAGTCCTCTGGGGTATCAGCTACTCCTCCCAGTTTCGTATCATCAGGAGACTTGGTGAGGGAGCACTCTGTGCCTTCATCCAGGTCATTAATGAGTAAATTGAACAGGACTGGACCAAGGACTGACCCATGGGGCATACCGCTACCTACAGGCCTCCAACTAGACTCTGCACCACTGATCACCACCTTCTGGGCTCTGCCATCCAGCCAGTTCCTAATCCACCTCACTGTCCACTCACCTAACCCACACTTCCGGAGCTTGCCCAGAGGATGTTTTGAGGGACGATGACAAAAGACGTGGTGAAGCTGAGATAGATGACAGCCACCGCTCTCCCCTCATCTACCCAGGTGGTCATTCCATCACAGGTGAATCCATGCTAGCTACTCCTGAGCACCTTCTTATCCTTCACATATTAGGAGACAACAGCCAGGATGAGCTGCTCCATGACTTTTCCAGGGGTGGAGATGAGGCTGACTGGCCTGTAGTTGCTTGGGTCCTCCTTCTTGCCTTTTTTGAAGACTGGCGTGACACTGGCTTTCTTCCAGTCTTCTGGCACCTCCCCCGTTCTCCAGGACCTTTCGAAGATGATGGGGAGAGGCTTAACAATAACATCCGCCAGCTCCCGCAGGACTCTTGGGTGCCACCTGTTGAAAAGGGTGGACTCGTAATGTGGCTGCTAGTTATATGTCATTGCTTATGCAGATACACAAGAGAGAAATATAAGGACTGATAAATTCAGTCTTTCTCTCTCCGTGGTGGGAGCTGTGTGGGAAGTTGAGGAACTCCCCAAAGTATGATTATTTAATTTTACTACTTAAATATGATGCCTATCTTTGTTGGAAAAAATTGCATATTGCAGGTTACTAAAAGAGAAGGAATTATCTTTTGTACACTTTTTTTTTCCCTCACTGGAAAGTAATACCTTTAGTTTGTCTTTAAGTAAGCGGGGAAGAACTGTCTTATTTCACATTTATTTTCACACATAAAGCTCATGGAGAGTTGCGAAAAACATCAACAGAGTGTCTGCAGGGGTCCTGCAGAGCAAAATAAAAACCTGTGAGAGATAATCCCTACTTCCTAATCTCTGCTGGAGCTAGTACTCCTCAACTGCTCTAAGAAAATGCAGAAGCAAAGAGAATAGTAGCTAATGCATCACCCCCTCTGGCTGTGAGC
>NW_010587896.1:293545-349633 GCF_000705375.1 Tinamus guttatus
AATCTACAACACATAAAAATGTGTCCACACTCTTGTTACATCATTAACATTTAAATTCATTGTAGACTATGAGGAATTTTTGATATTTTAATTTACTGCAAATATGACTCTCTGCCTGTAAAACCCTATAGCATTAAAATGCATGCAACATAATGTTCAAAATATCTGCTATAAACGGTACCAATAAACAGCCAGATGTAAATTATGAATTTGTGTTCATCTTTATTAAGACAGATTTTTTAAGTAATTGCCAGAATGCTAATCCAGAATGCTAATTAACTATACATTTTCTTATTTTTACATATTTCAGAAGGAGGAATGAAACATCTAGCCTATTTTGGAGGGAAAAAAAAAGAAAAAAAGAAAAAAGTAGAGCACTAATAAAGCCTACATTTCTTTGCACAAAGTCATGATAATATCATACAGAAAAATAGACAATTACTTCAAAATCCAATGTTGTTGGAGGTGTTTTGTTTTTGTTTTTTTTCCCTGAAACTAATACAAGATACATAAATCCTACACAATCTGTTTTCTTTGTAAGTAATGAAGTTATTCTGGGCTGCAATCATAAATATACACGTGATTCAAGAATTGGGGATTTATAGTTTCTGCAGTTCCTGGCAGGCCTGGCAAGATGGAAAGTGCTCTGAGTTATTTTAAGGGAAGTCTCATTTAGGAAATTTTCACTAGGTTGGGGATAAAGTTTTGTTTGTCTTGTATAAAGCAAAAGAGCTTTCTTGGTATACTCAAGACATTTTGTCCGTGTAGAGCTGCTTTAAGGGAACGATAGGTAACCAATCACTTTGAATTATAAAAGGTGAACTGAGAGTTATACATGCATATTTTACAAGAGCCTTTAGAGACTTGTTTATCAAGGTTCATATTGCAGGTTAACAGCTTGCCTTAGCTACATTGCTCATTCATGCACATATTTAGCATCTACTCACACATAGGTAATTGAGTTTTGTTTTAAGAAATCTTTCATACCTTTTTTTCAGGAATAGTCTTCCTCTTAAGTCAAAACGACACCACTATTAACTGAACTGGTATAGATAGATGATCTAGAATAACTAATGGATATAAATTATTAAAGAAAACACCATAACAGAATTCCTTAAAAGGAAATAGTCTATTTTCTTTCATTACTCTCAAACAGCTTAATCTGCTCATAATATAAAACTCAGATATGGAGAAAAGATATTCTTAGTTGCAGTGAGACATCTTATTTATGGGTTCATTCAGGTTAAGTTAATAATATATATAATGAAGAGCCTTAAGGACTTGAAAATCTTATAGAAGATCCCCATCCCCTCTTTGTGGTCTATATGTTTCTTGGCCTTCCTATATGCAATTTTGTTCTGTTAGGAAAAAAAAAGAAAAAAAGAAAAAAAGAACACATTGAGATTCTCTTATCAGTTATGACTGGTAAAGAAAATAATTTGGTTCGAAAGTGAAAAAAAAAGGCCTTAAGACTCTGTATAGGAGTTCACTCTGTATAGGAGTTCACACTGTATACACTATTCACAATGCAATCCTTCCCTTTTACACACATTGCTTGGGTTACACTGCAGTTCTGCTACATGATATGTGCCAGATGGTTCCTTCTATATTAAGAACGCTGGCTCATTCATGCTACAGCCCTGACACAATCCTTGCTTGCATTATGTCTCTGATACTTGAAGAGTATAAAATCAACAAATAACATCATATTCTACCATTTCTGGGTTCTGAATTCCAGTGACACACATTTGTGCTCTCACTCCAATAGGTATCTGGAGAAGAGCATATAGAGCAGGGCAGAGGACTTTCAGATCTGCAGCAACGGTTGCTGTCTAGTGCTCTTTTGACAAAATATCCATAGGAAAGAATGCCAGAGAAGAAAAAAAAAACAAACAAGCACTTTTGATCTTTGGACAATGATAGGCGGAAAGCAACATTCATAATAACCTCCAGCATGATATAGTCTAAAACTGTGAATGAAAGGCACAAAGATAGATAATGGAAGGTAAAAGGTAAGGCAGAGAAAAAGAAAAAAAAAAAAAAAAAAAAAGAGGAAAGGTTAGGATAGAAGTGACAGAAAAGAAAGAAAAATTCCATAACCAAAGAATAAAACGTGTTCTTACAGAGGCAACAAAGAAAGAAAGAAGTATTGCCTTCGGCCCTCAGAATAAAGTGGAGAAAGGGGATGGGAAAAAATAAGACAAATACAAAAGAGAAAAATCACAAGAGAATCAGTTCCATGACTATAGGAGCTGGTATACTTTACTAGAGCTGTTTTGCTCTATGCATTAGATTTGGTAGTTACAATGAACAAGAGAACAGACAAGGTGTTAAACCAAAAGTTCATAAATGGTAACTGAACAAGGACTTTTTCTCATTTACACAGGATCCTCCCTCTCTTTCATCGCAAGCCCCTTAGAGTAGCAATAGCAGAAATGTCTCTACTTGCCTATTAAGCACTTTATGTATCTCCGTACCCTGCAGGAGTAAACTGCTTTTTCCAGTTGACGCAAGATACGATTGTTTTTTAAAAAGCAATTCCAGTCAGTAACGGGACTCTAAAAATCATTAGAATAAATAAATAAATTATAATAATGATAACTGTGATCTGCATTTTTTTCGCTATGCAGACAGGAAATATTCAGTGTGGTACAGAACGTTTATGAAATTGTAGGACAGGATCTAGAATTACTCAGAAAAAAATCTTGGATAGTTATTGAAAAAAACATGCATTGTTCTTCCGACACTGCATTCCCTTTGGACATTTATTACAATAACATTGTAGAGTAGTGAGGGAAATGGTCTTTATGAGGAAATTCCTGACAATTCTCATAGTGAATGTGTTATAAAAAGAGAAGAGAATAAGTTTTTAGTGCCCCTACCATTTCTTTCTCATAGTTAGAAAATACAATGTTTCAGCATACGTTGGAAGGAAACTTTTAGCTCTTCTGGCCCCCTTTTCATCTGCTTTTCAAAACAAGGAAGGAACATTCATCTGCTTTTCAAAACAAGGAAGGAACATCTCCCTAGAGAGCAATCATCTTTTCCTCTTCTGCATCATAGCTTTTATTGTTTTATTATTATTCTGCCTCTTCTTCAGAGTTAATTACTAAGTCTTATTTGAATGAGTAACATGGGGAAAAAAATAGCTGCGGGTAAACTGGGATACTGGCGTTTGTTTTCATCCTTTAAGGAACTGCTATTTTTAATAGTGCTTCTACTTTATTCCCCAGGATTATCAAGATTGCCTCAGAAAAAGTGTTCACAGAGAAGAAAAGTGATGTGGTATAAGGCTCATTTTAATAATTTTTTTGAATATTGCTCGTATAAATGAATTACAGATTGCTCCAACTTTGATTCTTCTGCATGCATACACTTAGAAAAATGATTTCACGGTTTTTGTTGAGAAAAAAAAACAAATAGAAAGAAATGTAAGGAAAAAAAAGTTTGTTTGTTTTTTTTTTTGAATAAAGCTACTGAAAGATTAGTAGAATATTAAATACAGTGGATTCTACATCTATATTTTTTGCTAGTTATCCTTTGGGAATTTCCATCCGAAAAGCTCCAACAGAATGAAACTTCATTGCAGCAAATTATCTTCCTTCTCCTTGCCAAAAAGTTGTATAGCATCACAGGCAATTCCATAGAAGCACTCAGAAGAGAGTCAATTGGCAGAATAGTAGTGTCAATGAGCATTAAGCTTCCATAATTTAATTGTCTCACAGGTGCATATCAAGTGGGTATCATTAAAAGCGAATTAACATAAACATTGTGTGAATGTTAATCATAATTGTCAGACTGTTTTTTATGACTGATATTGACTAGCAAATATAAAAAGACTGGTTATATGGTGAAAATTAAAATTAAATATTTGATCTTAACTGAGCTTATCTGAAAGCATCCAAGAGGAAAATGAGGTAGCTGATTCTTGTGGGTGCTCC
Organism: Tinamus guttatus; assembly: GCF_000705375.1. The sequence goes on from NW_010587896.1 coordinate 297,487, forward strand.
TTCAGCAGCTACATGTTTCTCAATAAACATACTGGAAAATTTACTCAGCTCTTCTCTTTATAGAATTATTAGGCAAAAAAAACTTACCTGGACATTTCTAACATTAATATTATTTTCTAAATTTAGTATTCACTCAAAACTTCTTGGGTTTGTAATACCTCTCTGGAAAATAATTTCAAAGGCTTCACAGCAGCTTTACAGTTAAATTCTTGTTAGTTACAAGACAAGTTACGTTCCACATCATTAGTTTTTGTTTTAGAAGTATTATGAAACACTGAAAGACAATGTAACAGAATCCTTTTCTAAGTTATAGCTAATAAACTTATATACTCTAATGCAACTAATAGGAATATCAAGTAAATAGTCATTTATTCTCTTCTTTTAAACCTTAGTTTCAAATCCTGCCTGTTAATATAGACATGGGAGAGTGAGCTCTGTTGATAAACATTTTTAATTAAATATTTATGGTCATATCTTTTTCTTTCACTTAGTAGTGAACAATTTAACTACTGTTTGGAAAAAAAATTACTATGTTAAATAATTACTATTAAAATATTTTTTATAAGTAGATCAGCATGACTGTTTCAGTGTTCTCTTCAATAATAGTATAATGTAGATGGTTGCAATGATTATCTCTCTTACTTGGGTGTTTTGAAATAATCATGTAAAAATAGTTATGAAAACAACAGTACTTTCATATACTGATTGGTTTGTGTGAATCTGTTTATCAGCACTCTCTAATTTGCCTGTTTTTATAGTATTAGTATTATCATTGTATTAATATTATCGCTGTAGAAGCTAGTTAGAAACTAAATGCTATCAAACTACAACTTAACTCTTTTTAACAGATTGCATATTGACTATATTTAACATAAACCATGGTCTGGAGGACTGGCATACAGTGGTGCTATAAATTTTTGAATATGCAGAATACAAAATTAAGAAAAGTAACTTTGTTAGTTTTAATTTATCTGTAGAGGTATTATTTTATCACTGTATAGCAGGTAAGTAAATAATCAATGTAGTAGTATGGAATTAGCATACAGGTTATTAGTATACATAGTGCACTTACTTAGGCACATGTTCCTGCTTTTTTTCACTACATGATCATTTAATTAGCACACATTCCTTTTGCACAAGGTTCCTGTCCTGCAAAGAATAACATAAACACTGGCATTTCCTAGAATCTAAAGTGAGGAAAACAAACATGGCTCTGCCTGTGTGTAGGGTACTGAACCACAAAATCATTTAGGCTGTATAAAAATTGGAAATAAACACTTACAGAAAAAAAAATAGACATTTCATGTGTCTTACTGTATGTGTCTGTGGTTAGATCTCTTAATCTTATTTTCCTTTATAGTCAGTAGAAAGAAAAAGTGTCGTACATCTGCTATCCAGAAGCTAAGCACAAGATCCTCTCTGTAACTGAAATGACAACTTGTGTAAACCGACACCTCTGCTACGTAGCCATCCTAAATACAGGTTCAGGACTTCCCCTGTGAATGACGTCTTTTGCCAGCCACTACCACAATTGCCACTTAAATCCCATAACCTGGAACAGCTGGAGAAACAGAAAGACTTGATAAAGATGCTTTTTAGAAGAATTAAGGAGAAAGAAATGCATTCAACAAAAAAAGAGAAATTTTCTTCCATCCATAAACCTGTTGCTGTAGGACAGCATTGACTGTAGGAACAATCCATATCTCCAAAACAACTAATGACCAACTTACAAAGGAGTTTCTTAGTGGTTTCTACTGCTTCCACGGGGCGCTTGGTTGGTGGAAGTATGAATTCTGCTATGGCAAATATGTTACCACGAAGATATGGAAAGCAGACGAGGCCCTGCCAATGCTGCGGCATTTTGAGGGAAAAGAACAAACCCAACCTAGCAAAGTCATGGTGGAGGTGTGGGACTCGGGGATGGGCGAGTGGAAAAACAGTACCACTGGTAACATGGGGGTGAGGGTATGCTTGTGTCTCCACAGAAAAGGCCCATAGTGGCTTCCCACGCGATGGGTCCGACCAGCACTAGTGGTGGCTTCCTCCTCCCTTTCTTCATTATCCTCACTGGAGCCATAATGGCAAAAAACAAAAAAGGGGGATGTGTTGCAGCCAGCCTGGGGCTGGTGCCCGGCAGTGTCTCCTCAGCAGATGGGGGCTGAGCAGGAGAGGTGGGAGCTGCAGCCACGCGGCCAGCGCGTGACCAGGCAGCTCATTGGGCGGCCTCGCATGCGGTCAGCGCGGGATCCCCTGCCTGATTGGCGGTTTGGGTTGCTGGCCTTCACGTGCTGCCGGGCAGGGCCGGGCCTGCTCTGGGATTGGAAGCTATATAAGCTGTGTTTAACCCTAAACAAATGTATTTGGATCGCCATCACAGACTGTGCCCTTCAATATGCCCGCAGTCTTGCTCTCCTCTATCTTTTTCAAAGAAACTGAAGAAATTATCTTAGTCTCTGTCAAAGAACAAATCATGGCTATATATGACAGGTGTATTCATTAGCATACTTCTGGCTTTTTATCTAATAAACCGGGAAAGAGAAACTCCTAACCTAGGTACTGAGAATCTTTTCCTGAAAGAAACTACCACTCTGCAGAGCCCACCAGACTAGAAAATTAAGTTCTTCATCATATAAGGTAAAAGTTAGCAAGTGTGAACACTCCTACCTATGAGCTGATCTCATTGCAATACTTGCATTCCCAGGTGGAAGGTGGATTTAATAGAAAGGAGTGACTTGCTAAGAGACACTCAGCATCCCTCAGTATGGGTAATTGTTTTACTCTAGACTTAATGATTGTACTAAATGCTTTTGAAAATTATCTGATTAATTTATCCCAGATCTGTATTTGTTTAAATACATAGCCATGACCTTTGACTTCTTGCTTGTGCAGTTTTATCGAGATAAAAGGAGTGTCTGCCTGAAAGGAAGTTCCTCATTGTTACAATAGCTATACTGAGGAAACCAATTGTTTGATCTTCTTGTGAACTTAGATGGGCTTTTATGGAAACTGGGCAGGATATATTTATTTACTATGAATTAATTTATCCTTTCACCTTGGGGGGAGGGACATATGTCAAAGCTTAATTTCCATTGGACATATGTCAAAAGTATAAACAGAGTGTTTAACAGAAATCCTTACTGTAACTTCTATCACTCATATGGCAATTTCCAGCTGCTACATACTTAAGTCAGCCTTGAAGTTGTTTATATTGTGCAAGGAAGTGAGAATGAAATGCAAATACAACAGAAATAACCTGTGCACTTGAATAATATTAGTAGTAGTTATTTTTCTTTCCCATCTCGACAGAAAAGCATTATTTTTAAAAACAAGCTTGTGTTCATCTTCTCTTAGTCTTATGTAAAATTACAGATATCTTGAATTTCTATAATCACAGATTCCACTCAGAAGTTCTAAAGAGCAGATTGAGGATAGATTCTCATGAGACCGTGTACCCGTATCCCATTTACTACCTCTATTTAATAAAAGTACTGTTCACATTTTACCAAAATCTGCTCTAGTTTATTCCCCCTGAAACATCTAGATTCTTTTTCTAAAAGTAGCTTCTTTTCTTATCTTGTTTGTGTTTTTGATTTACTCACACAGAAATTATGAAAAAAAAAAAAAAAGAGCCAGGAAGAAGCCAGAGCACAATTTATTTGTTCATATGAAGCAGAACCTTTAAAAACTGACTTCAGTTCATTTTTCCTCTTATTTCAATAGTCCCTGATGTTCATTAGCTTAATGGGAGATTTGTCTGAAATGTTTAAAAATTCATTGAATTTTTTACCTCTTTTTTCCTGAAATTATATTAAATACTAAAAATCACTATACTGACAATCATCCTGATAGTAATTAGAATCCTTTTCCAAATATTTAATTAAATGGGAATACATTGCTGTCTGTACTTATAAGTGAAAAGTCTACTCACTATAAACACTTAGTTTTGGTCTGCTTTCTATGAAGCAGATGACGTAATATATGGATCTTCCCGATCTGCAAGACCAAACAAATTCTTCTTCTGGAGATCTTTTATTGCTCCAGTCAGTTCAAAATCACCTTTGAACACATTATCTTTGAGTTAATATCAGCATGTCAGATACAGCTATTTTTTATAATAATGCTAATAGCCAGATGCAAAATAGGTTTTGGTATGTTAATAGAAAAGTAGATAAATGATTTGAAAATTTGAAAAGAAAATAAATGAATTGCTGTAAAAAAAAAGAACTGATTCTGGAATTTTGAGAAAATGGCTATCAAAATATGCAATTATGTATCTAACATAAAAAAATAGAAAGGTAAAAAATGGCAAAATTATAAAGATTTTTGTTGAGTGATTTTAGATTCAAAACACATTAATGAAAACAACTAATCAAAGTTTTGTAATATTATGTTTTTCAAGTCAATATTATAATTCTATTATTAAAATAATTAGGTTAAATAATAGGATTTTGCTTGCAGATTTTAAAATTGAAAGTGAAAATATTTATTACCATATTTCCCATAATGGCACTAATGCAGATACATATTATACTATGCCATCAGTTACTCCATTGAGTTATACTGAGGTTGAAAGAGAGGTAGACAACATCTACCTGTGAGGTTCTCCTTCTCTGGAATAGAGATCAATGGCAACTTTTTAGTCTTCTTATGCCCAGAATACTTCTGGTTTCACAGATATTTCTGGACTGATAAATGTATGCCATGGAATTTCATGAGCTGATTGCTCTTTTTATAAAATGTGTAAAAATACATATACCTTGAGTTTCTTACATTTGTAGCTGGAAGTAAAAAATAATTAACTTTCTTCCTCTCACTTTTTTTTTAGGTGAAAATACATATCCAAGAAGTTTTATTGCAGCACAACATTTTGAAAACATCAAAAAATGTAATCATTATAAATAATGACAAATTTAAAGTTTTTTTATTTTTTTAATTTTTATATTAAGAGAATATTAAAAAGGTAGCATATTTGTTCCATGTTTTGCCTTTCTACATCAATCTTATCCAACACTTAATTATTTACATAAACCATATTTTTTATATATATTTATATATATACATATCGATATATATTTTAGATATATATATATAAAAATTGGGAGAACAAATCAATGTAACTTTTATTTAAAGTAAAATTCAGAGAATCTGATTCATAAATTTCTCATGACTTCTTTTGAGGGTTGTGCTTTCTCTTTCTGCCCCACTTTTGTCATTACTGTCCTTTTTTAAGTTTCAACCACCAGCTTCTCGTAAGTCTTACAGTTCGAGGGAGATTTAATTACCTTCTTTAGGAAATTTTGCTGTAGATTTCTACAAGAAGTTCCAATAATTTGCAATTGCAAGTTGCATTTAATATACAGTTTTGATGGATATCAAATGAGGCCCTGAGTGAGGTAGAAAAAGATAATTTTTGGAGTTATACATTGTTCCCAGCTATAAAAAACAAACAAACAAACGAGCTGAGACAGCAGAACAATTTTACACAAATTTCCTAAATTACACACTTGGTAGTTGTCTCAGTATGGCTGCAGCAGCTGTTTTTGTCAGCAAGATGAATTCATTCTTACTATTCATAAGGAAACATGATCCAGGTCTTAACTAAAAAATTAATTGGCTTCTTAACAATATCTAAGAGGTTTGAGCAGCTTATGACTATTTCTTTATTGCCTGGCAAGGAAAAGAATGGCTGTGTTTAGGTGCCTAATGTAATTTCAGTCATGTCCGATCTCTGAGAGCTGAAATTTTGTCAAGTAACATCTGTTATTGGCTTTTTTTTTTTAAGATACATTTATCTTAAAAATTCATATAAAATAGGAATATGCATGTTTATCTGGTAAGAATTCATGTATCTGTGGTACGTTAGTGCCTACAAGACCCTAGCAGCCTTAGATATGCTTTGTATGAAGCCCTATAAGAGCTTTATAAGAGGTTGCTATTGGCACTGATACTTCAGTTTGCAGTTTAAAACTTTGAAATCCATTGTAACGAAGAAGCAAATAGTGATATGAACATGTTATTTCATTGTTTTACTGCATAAGACCTGATTTAGAAAAAGAAATCGCCATGTTCTTTATTTAAATCTATGTTGAAATCTCTATTTATGCCTAGCTGATTTCCTGAACAGTGGACATAATATATAATTGGAAAAATTCATTTTCATCTTTCAGAACTGCCAATTTTGGTTACTGAATCAGTTGTCTCCTGAACTTCACATTGATAAGAGCACTGATTGAATAGTGCAGGTTTGTTTACCATACTCAAGTCATTCATCATACTTTAGAATTAGGTTAATTCTAATATTGTTCTTCCTCTAATTAGTGGCATGGAAATGTTAGCTCTTGTAGTAAATATTTTGTTCCATGCCCTACAGTGTGTAGTAGAGCACTGTATCTATAATAAGCATTTATAAAAACATAATATTCCACTCACAGATACTTCATCTGTCCCCCAGGTTGCCCAGTATGCAGTAGGATGTTTTATAGAGTGTGTAGGATTATGAAAGTGAAAAGAAGAAAAAAATCAGTTTCATTCACAACAAAAATCATCTGCTCTGTTTAGTCATTCAAGAGAATAGTCCTTTTTTTCTAAAGTATAGGTTTTATCACTATCTTGCCTTTAAAAGAATATTACTGAGAACATTACTGCATGCACACCAAGTTAATTTCAGGGGAATACAATGTAATTTATAAAAATCTACACCAAATTTAGTCACTGGCATAAGAAACCTGGGCATAGCAAATGGCTGAGAATCTTTAAATCCAAAATATAATACAGAAAATGGCATTTTGCATAATTTTTGATAAACAGGTCAGCAACTTGTTTGCAAAATATATGCTTTGTCAGGATCGCTGACTCCTGCAGAAAAGAAAAAGGAAATCGTACACCACATATCTGTAGATATTTTTCCATTGTTGACAGTATTTTCCTGAATGCTTTATAGAAATCAAGTTGTTTTCAGTATTACTAGCAGGACTATTCTGCACAAATTACTTTTTTTTTTTTTTTCCTCCCACATATGACAAAGGACTTCAGAGTAGATTTTGGTGTTATTTTCACTTTGCTAATGAGGAAGTAAAGACATACGTCTTTTGCTGAAAATTACACGCTAACTGAAGTGGGATTCCAATTTTTAAATCCAGCATTATTCACTTCCTTATGCCACAATGGCTTGCTCAGAAAAGTGAATGTGAGTCTGACCTCCAAGCATGTACCTATGAGAGGAAAAGTACACTCATGCTTGTCTTCCTAATTTGCATGTACAATCAGGTATTTGCAAGTGCTCAAGCTTGTCTTTTCTCTATGCTGACACTTTAAGTGTCCAGCTGCTGACTGTATTCATTAGAAGAACAGTTATATATTAGAGCATTGGAAGGCAGTTTGCGCAGTTGACTGGTAAGTTATTGTGAATTAGCCAAGAGTGGATATCAAGTAGTGATCCACAGCATAAAGTGTTTGTATATTTTGTCTAAAACAGGGAGAAGGATTTTACCCAAATCAGTTCTTCTAATCTAACTGAAACCATACACAGTGCATTAGTTTCCAGCAGAGTTTAATTAAAAGAGTAAACATTACTAAAGAGTAATACAATCATTCAGCATTTGTGGCAGCCTCCATTTACATGTGGAAATGTGTAGAGCTACTCAGACCATTTCATGTCATTCTCCAGTTTAGGTCTTATATAGTTCTTAATATTGCCTTTAAAGGCAATTCATAAAATTCAACCAGACAGCAGAAATGTTGCAGGGAAATAACAGCTCCTAGTTTTTAAATTTGACTTCAGCATAATCTGTGAAAAATATCTGTTAAGTTAATCAGTGCACACAAGCTAACAACTCTCAAACCCATTATTTACCAGGAGGAAAAGGAGAAACAGTGGATCTCATGTCAGTGTGTGGCTGCACTCAGTTGTACTGCAGGAGTTGAATTTATGTGAAAGACGGATAGATCATTTATCAAGATTATATGTCAATGTAAATCATTGCTGTTTCCTAACTTTCATTGCAGCAATACTAGCATACAGACATATCTCTGAATGATACAGTGCTGCTATCTGGCTTCTGGAATATTCCTTCAGTGATAACTAGACCTGATTTTTCTCAGGAACAGACCAAGATTTAAATAAATCTTTTACTGTAATTCTCAAGTTGTCAATATCAGAATATAATAAATGTAAATTTAAATCTAAGTTGGTCTCAGAGTAGGAAAAAAAAAACATTTCTTTGAATTTATTTATTTATTTATATGTATTTTTTTTTCTCATGAAAACTGTTGCTACGTTACAGGAGTTAGCAAGAGCTCTTTTCCATTTTAAAGGAGATATTAAATAGTTGAGTCTTTGCACAAGCAATAGTCACACATACTCAAGTAATAAAGTAGAAAAGAGAAGATGAAAATTATGCCCTGCACACAAAGTCTTAGTCACCTAGATATAACGAGAGACAAAATAAGAACAGGAGAAGATGCAAAGAATAGTCTGTACATAACAAAACAGAGAATTACTGAATAAAACATAGGTGAAAAAAAGTGGTGTGAACAACAACAGTTGTAGGTATTCTTGTTCTTAGTAGAATTATAATTTTCATTTTCTTTCTTTTTTTTTTTGAAATATAATCAAACAGTGTTTCAATTGAAACAATGACTTCTGTCCCTCTTACTCTTTTAATAGTTAACCTTTGAGGAAAAACAAAAGAATATGAGGGCGATAAGGTCTTCGAAGATGCTGAGACCCAAATTTTGGAATCCTGAAATGATGAAAAAAAAAATCTGGTTATAAATATTAAAAAAATGGATCTGAAAATCAAATGATTCTGACATAAAAAAAGAATGATTTTTTTAAAAAAATCAAGATCATCTGTCTTCTTTAAAATATTCCACTATCAGCTGCCTCCTTTGTTGTAGGTTTCTTTTTGCTCTTCTGAGCCAAACTCTCATGCATTTTTCCAATTCAATTACTTCAGTCCCTTCCAAATAGGAACTTCTTGTTATATTAAACATGGAATCTTTTATAAAATGTACACTGATCTCTGTTCCAAACACTGTAATTCTCTAGCTAAGTATAGAACTGACCTCATTCTTCCGTCTTGGGAGAAAGACTTTTATATTAAAACAAACAAACAAAATAATAGAACAAGTAGTCCAAGTGAGAATAGTTACACTGCATTTCTCTAAAGTCTTATGTAATGATGACTGAAATAAAATGAATAGTGTTTTTTCCATTTTCATTGGAAAGTATTAGTTTGTGTAGAGTTTGCAAAAAAGGGAAGAGGAAATGGAAAGATTAGGCATGTTAAAGTCAAAAGATATATACAAATGTAGATGATGTGACTGTATCCTTTATAATAATATCCTTTATAAAGTCCTTTATAATAATAATTATTATTATTATTAATCTTCTCCTACTGGAACTGAAATCTTAACACTTTTGATCATAAAAAAATCTTGCATGCCAAAAAGAGAAGGTAACATTTTAAGTGGAGAGTTATTCTGTAGCCTTATGAGGCTAATACATTTTCCTATGAATCCAAAATCTTTAAGCACTTATATTGCACTAGCTAAAGAAAATTTAAAATGTAATGCTTTAAAGGATAGATACTGTGAGTATCTCATAAGATGCTCAGAAATAAAATAAGTTTCAAGTCACTTTTCTTCTTAAACTATTCCACTGTCCTGGAAAGAGTAGAACCATTTGTGCAGATCTGAGCAGAATATTGGTCAGCAAAATGCATATACTAGATACAGGCAACAATAATGCCTTTACTGGTGAAATGTTCTAAAATGAAACACCTAACTGCCTAATACCATCCAGCAATTCCAATCTAGCTATCCAGAGTGAAATTACTTAAATTGGAATTTGGCCAGGATACAAATATAGAATCCCAATCCACTTCTCCAGATTTGTTGACTTTTTAATTGCTACAAGTACACAGAATCTTAGTTTTGCAATTCTTCAAAGAATCAAAAATTATTTTAATGTAATCCAGTAATCCAGCAATTATTTCAAAGTCATCCAATAATTTAACCAAATTGTTAGTTTCAGAAATATTGTGTCTAATCAAAATCTTAGCAGTCCAATGAACAGATTTTTATTAGTATTGAAATAGTAAGCTTACTATTGAAATAAGAAAAGTAAAAATATATAGACATGCTAATACACAGGAAAATAAAGGTCTCAGTAGTAGCATTTATATTCTGTAATAACTATGTCCTTTCTGTCATTAGACTCAACCTTCTACTTCTCTGGGTATTAATGTCAGTGATATCAACGTCCCTTAAGAAGTGGTAACAGGGGACCTACAGCAAGGAGTCAGCATCCTGAGTTCTTCACTTGGAGGAAGGGGGCTGTTGACATAGACAGTGGTAATTTTCTTCCCTTGGTCCTTTCTGGTACTTTTATAATTTTGTTAACAGATTCCACCTCACAAATATTTTTTCAGTGTTCCTCAATTCTATGTTATACCCACTATTTTCCATAATTCAGAATGCACTCTTTTCTCTCTGTGTCTCTGTCTCTGTCTTTCTCTCTTTGTTATTCCCAAACTTAATTTTACTCATCTCCCAAGGTTGTATTCTTTTAATGACCAATATATGACCACTACTGAGCCATTTATAGCTCTGCCCTCTGTTATCACTCTGAGCTGCTACTCACATCTGCACTCCTCTACACTGCATTTTGACTTCAAGGTCAGAGTTCCTTTTTTGGAACAACTGCTTTTGATTACCATCTATTAGTTATAAAAGTATATCAGTACTGTTACAACAATAGATGTTGCACTACACATTTGAAAGCAAGTTCCAGGTAGATCAAAACAAGCCAGACGAATCTTGAGGCTTGTATTGATGATTTAGTGCAAAGATTGTAAATTGTAACTGGAAAAGACAGCATGATATTTTCATGGACACATTCCTCCTTTATTATAACCCATCATTTGTAGACTATCACTTGTAAAAGCATCAAGGACACAGAAAATATTCCTATGGTGCACGGTCTTTGATCAAGGCTGAGCAATGTATTTTCTTGGAGGAGGTTATTCTTTCCTGTTAGATCCTGCTTTGTTATAAACTGTATAAGTGAAGGCTGCTGATAGTCGTTCATTTTGGTGTAGAGCTCCTGCTTAGTTCCTAAGTTTTTGGTTTCTTAGCCCATACAGTTTTTAAAATTAACAAAATATCTATAACAATTGAAATTACAGCTAGAGGGTGGATGAAAAGCTGAGTTCAGCACTCCTGTTGCACTAGCAGATCAACCTAGGAGAGATTCCCAGCAAGATAGATTAGGGGATCTTTTGTGTTAACCCACAGGAATTATCTACATGGAGGAACAAAGGAAGTAGGAGAAAAATAAAAATTGTCCTGGCCAATTAGTAAGAACCATGATAAAAAGTCCCCAGACGAACCCTTTCTTCTGGGTGTCCTGTCCAGCACAGCAAGTAGTGGCAAGCACAATGATGGTGAATTTCATCTCCATCAGGATGTGCTCAAATTCCCTTTTGACAGCATCAAAATGGAAACATGTAGCAGTGTATCAAAGCATTCTCAAGCCTTCGTGTTTCTGATTTTTTTCTTAAGTTTTTGCTGACCTGTGCTGCAGAGGCTGCACTGCTGAGAGAAGAGTGAAGCAAAGGCCCACCTCTCCCTTTCCTCAGAATTCATTGATCTTTCATCACCTAGGCTATTGCCAGCAGATCTAAGTCAGGCTGCAAGAATGAAGCAAGGCTGTCACTTCCTCTCAGATTTTTGATGATCTTTGAGGGCTTCCCAAAAATGAATTGTAAAACCTTAGGTAGGAAAAACTGAAACATTGGAAGATCTATCTAAACATAAGAAAGAACTTTTTTATTCTGGGGATGACTGAGCATCAGAACAGGTTGCCAGGAGTGCAATATCTCCATGCTTGAAGATATTCAGAAGCCATCTGGACAAAGTTATGTGCAACCTGCTATGGCTAGTCCTACTTTAGCCGGGGATTTGGACTAGATGATTTCCAAAGGTCCCTTCCAACCTCAACCTTCTGCGATTCTGCCATACTTGCCCAGCTCTTAGGAGCATACTGGACATACCAAATAAGTACTGTGCTTGTTATATTAAAACTCCACAGTATACTAAATTAAATCCCAGGTTTTAGGGGATGATCAAAACACAAAAGGCCATTCTATATGTTAAGTATTCAATTATTTGCAAATGGTCGCAAAGTATGAAAATGTATAATGAGTCTTCAAAAGTCTGCATCTCATTTCTTCTTTTCAAGTTATTCTATGCTAAGAGCCAAAGATCCCTAAAAAATCAAATGAAGATTAGGAGATAATAGTTATGAATAACAATTGTATGAAACTGTATGAAAGCATAATAAAAGCCTTCCTTTTGACTCATAAATATGCATAACACCTGAAATACAACAAAAAAGGCAGACATATGTAGAGATTGCTAAATACATGTGAGAGAGCAAGTGAGAAAGCACATTATTTGTCAATTTTCTTGAGAAAATTTTATCTTGTCTATCTTATTTGTCTTTTCTTTATTAAATTAAGACAACATTAGGTTTCTTTGAGGTAATTTACCAGATCTTCTTTCTTATCCTAATATGTTGGATTGCCATTACATTCAGTCTCATCTAGCAGCTGATGAGTCAAGTATATTAATTAACTCTATTTCCTGTTTATGAATTAGAATTAGAATAAAGTATGAATTTCTCTTCTTGTATCAAAAGACATATATTTTCTCATAATCTTTTGTAAGCGGGCATTTTACTGTATTAAAAGAGTGTAACTGTGTAGCAAAAGGAAAAATTGTTGGTTTACAATCTCATGACTGTAACTCCCAGTCATCCCTGGCGGACATGAAAAATTCTGAAAGGAGGTTGAGATTGACAGAGATTGCTGAGATTTCTGGAGTGCAGCTGCACAGAGGCAGAGAGATCTGAGTGGAGCAGGAGACACTGGAGAAGATCAAGGAAAAATCCATAGCTACATCTTTTGATGGTGAAAAGACAGTGACAGTGAAAAGAGGATGATATTGATTAAAATCCAAAGGGATATTTTGAGGATTTTGTTGGCAACAAATAATCAGGTCCAAGTCATACCACATAGTGATTATTCAAGTAGAAGTACTGCTTTAGACTAACCTGTGCCTAAGCATATTAGTCACATCTCCAAAGTGTCTAAATGAGAGAAATGTACACATGATTACATAAGCCAAGTCTGCATTTTTTTTTGGTTTGTTTCTAAAGACTTTATCAGTTAAATGAACAGCTTGTCGTCAACAGAGTAGAAATTTCTAAATGAAGGTGATCTTGAGGAAGTATGGGGAGTGTATGTCTACATACAGCAGTGTGTTTTAAAGTGGTTAAAAATAAGGTATACATGATTAAAATTTGATTTTTTAGATAGGATGAGCCATCAAGTATGCCTGTGTTTATGCAAGGTTAGGCAAGCATTCTTTAAAAAGTAATATTTAGTAGTCTAAGAATTTTGTGTGGGGAGAAGGGAGATTTATAGAAAATTGCAAGGACGTATGATGATTCTAAGTATGCATCTCTGTGATGTGGAAATTCTAAGTGTCCTTCTGACACAGTTAAATTGGAATAATGAAGCAGATGGTGTTACAAGTTTCTCTTATAGTTATTTTGTTTGTTCTTTTTTTTTTAAAAAAAAAGCTAAAATATAGTTAAGGGTTGAGTAATGTGACATAGTGATTTCATTCCTTCTTTTTAATGAGCTAAAGACAACTGAATTTATCTCTGCCTTTATGAGAGCCATTCCAGGAAATTTCCGACAGGAAGCAATGAATATAAGTTTAGGAGTAGGAGTGAACTGCTGAAGACTCTATTCTTACAGGGACACACAGAATTCAGGATAGAAAGCTAGTTTACTAATTTAACTGGCATTGGCCTGTAAAGTTGCTTTGTGTTGCAACTAGAAAGCACATTGCATCCAATCACTTTAAACACAATGGTCAGATTCTATCTCATTTACACAGATATAAAGTTTCATGAATACTACCATTCCTGTCAAGCTCATAAATTCCTTATCAATTATCTGTTTATTGCAGATTATTCTTTTTTTCCTTCTCATGAATTCTGTTTATCTCTGAATACTGATAGCATCCAATGCCTGTCAATCTGTTTTATGAATTTCCCACTCATTTCTCAGGTAAACATTTTCCCCCAGATAGGTTCTTTCACTGTAGAGCTACTTTCCCACGTCTTAATGTGATGCAGAGACTCCTTCCAACCTGAGAGAGTCATAAGTATCCAGCTTGGCTGCACAGGCTTTTTTTCTCCCTTTGATTCTATACAGTGGGCAAGTAACTCTCTTTCTTCAAATGAAACTCAGTGACTGAGGCACTGCTTCTAATGTGAAAGTGCAGGCTACATTTAACAGAATGTGCCCCTCCTTGTGTTCCTGAAGGCTGAAGACAGTGAATCATAAAGGCTGTCGGTGAAGAGAAATGTTATGTTACTGTAGACATACAACAAAGGTGCTAGTGCAGTTTCTTCTATACCTTTCCTCATTGCTTTTCTCTCCATAGATTTGGGTGCACTTTGACCTAATTATGAAGCGTTCCACCTTCGCAGAAAGAAATGTGTATGTGAAAAGCTTTCACTCTGTTCAAATAGTCATATCTGAAGAAATCAAAAATATCTCCACATTATCTTTAGCAGAGGTTATAGTAGAGGCTGCTGTGCTATCAGCATATAATGATGTAAGGGAATTCATAGCCTTTTTAACAATTTGGGGAGCCAATTTAGACAGGCATTAAGAAGTTCTATCTGTTGAAGCCCTACTGTTATGCAGAAAAGAATATAGCATTTATTGGGTAAGAGAGAAACTAAGTAAAAAGAAGCCTCATTTTGTAAAATAGTGCCAAAGAGATTGTCTTGAGAGAGTGACATGCTCATGTCTAATGTGTTCTTACAATTTTCCTTGTGATTTTTTTTTCAGTTATTTTTAAATACAACTGCAGAAATCTACTACCCTTCAGGTAGTAGGATTCCCTTAACTGAGAATTGAGTATGCATGGAATGCAATGTTCCACCGAAAGTAGTCACAGATTAATAAGTAAATTATATTGCTAAGTAGAATAGTATTTTGCTAAGTATAATTGTTGCTAAGGATAATAAGTAAGCATACTTGCTAAGCAGCAAGTGTGTAGGAAGTGTTATATCCATGAAGATCTGTTTTATATAAAAAAAGAGACAGGAAATCAGGACATTGTGAAATTGTGAAGTGGTGGAGACATACAGTACGATAAAATACAATGCAATAGCAAAATAGCAAACTACCTCCATGTCTAATTTATTATTAAATCTAATTTCAGAAATTTGAGTTGTTAGGGAACTGTTGCAAGCTTTTAGTTGTTCATAGTTCTGTTTACTCTGCTGTATTGTAGTATATAATAGGCTTTGTTTAAATGGTTGAGCTTAGGATCACTTTCAGGATTCTTAGTATAGACTATGCCACCACTCCCTATTTGAGCAATACTTGGACACATGCACATATTTATGCCTACTTCCTCTTTTCCAAAACAAGGAAAACTGAATGTGCAGGAGAGTAGAAAGCAGCAATGTGCTCCAGAAATTTTTTGGTATGAGTGATAAAGACATCAAAACACCAAAGCAGGCTCTGGCCAGTCAGCTGAGACACAACTGAAGGACCCATCAAGTTGATCATCTTGATTATGGAGAGCATTGTCTGTGGAGCAGCTCTTCAGGAAAGTAACACATGAGTCTGCCATGTAGAATCACAGAATCATAGAATCATTAAGGTTGGAAAGAACCTCTAGAGGTCATCTAGTCCAACCCCTCCTGCACATGCAGGGTCACCTAGAGCACATGTCACAGTATGGCATCCAAGCTGGTTTTGAAGATCTCCAGAGAAGGAGATTCCACAACCTCTCTTGGAAACCTGTTCCAAATGTGCCCTCACAAAGATCAAGGCTAACTACTTGCTGGACTCTATTGGCAAAATAGCTGCCAGGAGGAGGGAAGTGATTTTTTTTTTTTTTTACCAAGCATTTGCAAGTTTGCTCTTCATGTGTTCCATCATATCTTCCCTCTGTTTAATACAAGAGTCAGCCTGAAAAAATCCCAAATAGTTAGAGTATTCAGGCATGTGATGTAGGATGAGTAGCTGAGATTTGTTCAGCCTGAAG
Organism: Tinamus guttatus; assembly: GCF_000705375.1. The sequence goes on from NW_010587896.1 coordinate 313,633, forward strand.
AAGAGAATTTGGGAGGTAGAGATCCAATTACTGTCATCAGCTACATAATGGGTGGATTCATAGGTGCCTCACAGGCAAGCGTGCTACTCAGGATGGTGCAGTCCATACAAGGGAACCAGTAAAATATGTCAAATGTTTTTTGAACTGGTTAAAAGTGAAAAAAAAGCTTATTATATAAGTCAATAAATTCTAATAATGAAAAAAAAAAAACTCTGCAGTTAAACTGCTTGAAGGAGTCTTGAATGGTCATTAATATACAAAATCTTCTTAAACTTACAATGAAACAGTGTATGAACTATTATTGATGCCTCAGAAATTGAATCAGGCCTATAAAACAGATTTGCAAAGATGTGATTGACTGAGTTATATATGTAGAAGGACTAGTGATATATATATATACACACACCATCACTACCATATTATATATATATTTATATAATTATAGTTATCGTATATGATTTATTTATATATATATGTATATATATATAAAACTAGCATGAACTTATGCGTTCATCACTTTACTGATTCAAGTCTCATTTTGTGTGTAGATTCGACATTCTCTTTTTTTACTTTTCTTAAAAGAAACAATAGTTCCTAAGTTCATCGATTTTGGTAATATGCTGAACAGTAGTCTCTTATAAAATGTTCAAAGACAGGACACTTTGAGAGATACAATAGACTTTTTGGGTAAATCTGCCTTACTAGCTAGAACAGTTTACTCTCCAGTTCTGATCACCCAATGGAGTACATTGTAAAAATGATAATTGGCTCCCAAGATTTCTTTCGGAGCAAATCTTGGAATAAAACTCAGGTGTAGCTCCACTACAAGGAAAGTGAAAGGAAAGCACTCAGTGTGTCTGCAATACTCTATACTATGTGCAGTGATTTAACATTATCCTGGAAGTCTTTCAACACTCTCACTTGACCTTATGCCACACCATCAGTTAAGCAGCATATGCTTTCAAATTTATGGTATAAAAATACCACTGTAATGGCTTGCAACCCCACCTGCACAGCATCTCAGACATTTTCAGTGGCAAATAAACACCAAGAAAATAAAAGCAGGACCATCACCTAGGTAATGGGTATGGCAGTTTAGGTAGTGGCTGTAAATCTCACCATCTTGGGGGCCAGAACCATTAACCAGACAGACACATTTATTTGTGTAGATTTAACTTATGTGTGCCATCAATTCACTGCCAGGAAATGGGAGTTTCTGTCACACCTGCAATATTTTTTTTCTTTTGTACAGTCAGACATAAGAGACTTCAAAACTCTCTCTCTCTTTGTAACAAAAAAAAAAAAAAGTGGGCATTGGAGAGAAAGAGTTCAATCAATTTTAAGAAATTATTATATGCTCTAGTTGTCTGTAGTAGTAGTTGCAAAAATCTTTCCCCAAGGGACTTGAAGATCCTTTGCAGCTTATTTAGAATAGTGTCTTATGTGTTTTCTTTAAATATTTAACAAGAAAGGAAATGTACAGAGCTGCATGAGCTACAGATCAATTTTGCAGCTCATCAATTTGAAAAGCCTTGCACTTTGTCCTCAGAAGATCTCAAAATTAAAATCAAATTGCCTTTTTTATCTGAATAATCCTATTTTCAGTAGTGGCCCTGAGGATTATTAAGAGAAAATAAGAATATCAGTATCAAACATGTTAAAATGCAAGTGATATATGACAGACTAAACCAAAAGAAAAGTCAAAAGTGAAAAGTGAAGGCTATGAGTTGTTATCCTAAAATAGCTGGAACCATATATGTAAAAGAAATTATGCAGAACTATATCAAATCATGAAAAACAAGTAAAGGGTCACACTTTGGTAAGGAATAGAATGAGAGAGATCTTATATGACTAAATTGGAGTAGAACACTACTATTTAGCTCTTCCTATAGCTTGGTTTACAACTTAATTGATATTTACCCTGTAGCAAATACACATCTCAGACTTGCCTTCAGTGACCAAGAGTCAGACTCAGCTTATTTGATGAAACGTGTACTGAAAGTAGTGGCTATACATGCTGAACTTCTGAGCTTCTCTAAAATAATGTTTTTGTTTTCATATGGGCAAGCTGTCTGATTGTATGCATAAACACACACTGGTTAAGTTATGACTTGCGAGTAGACATATCAGCCTCCATGTATTTTAGTGTAATATTTTCCCCAATTTATTCCTCAACATGTATTTTCTGTATTAAAGATATTGATACTGCCACAACTGTCTGGCAAATATCCTGCTGATGCTTCTAACAACAGAAAGCGTCTAGCCAAAGCACACAAAACCCTACCATTATTTTTGACAAGCTTTCTTTCATTTTCCCAGATAAGAGTCAATTACTAACTCAGTTTGAATTCCATGGCGGTAAGAGACAAGTATAAAACATCTTTTTGTTCAGAGGAAGAAGAAAGAATGTTTTCTTACAAATATGAAATTTAATTTATCTTGGTATTTTTATAATGCAATGTCAGATAACTCTAATATTAAAGAAGACATGTTTAAAGGTTAAATAGGGACAAGTCTTCATTTTATTCAGCCATACAATGGAGCCACTCAAGCAGAGAAACATTATCTTGGAGAAATTCTAGCCTGATTAATTGCAATCTGTGAATGGATTTGTGATTGGTTATTTCAAAAAGGGAGATGAAACCTTAATCTGTGCTTGTAACGTGTAGTATAGTTTGGATATATCTGGAGTTTGAGATTCCAAGCAAAACCTTGGAAAAGAGAAAGCTTTCTCAGCAACTCCTTACCAGGTAGAACTTCCCTCTTGCAAGTATTTGTTAAATTTGTACAGGAAAACAAATTCATTTTGATAAAATAACACAGTCCTTAACATGTCAAAAGAAATGACTTTGCATGAAATAAAGTACTTTTTTTTCTGTGATTAGAGTGCTACCAAATGATTTGGTAGCATCTGCCATTCATACTGGCAGTTCTTTCTTGGACAATCCTTTTAAGCAGAATCACCCTGGAGAGGTGGGCTCCACTGGGTACTGAAGATCTGGATGAACATTCCGTCTAACTGTGCTCCAGATGAAGTTCTGGAAATGCATAAATGAACAGCAGCAGAGTCCTCTATGTTTTTGCAGTTTTTCCTGGTCGTACCTAGATGTGCTAATACTTGTATTAGTCTATTTATTCAGGTTTAGCTGGAGATGTCCAGATTCTTTATTTACTTTGTCCTTTAACGTTGCTGCAGTTTTAAGCAGTCTCAAAATTTCTGGCATATCTATCTCCATACTATTTCTTAATGTTGCCATACAAAAGAAGCCAAGGACATCCCATGGGCTAGAGCTCTAGAAGGAAGGGGGGCCCGAGAGAGCTGGTTAGTTTTCAAGCAGCACTTCCTCCACGCCCAGCAACAGTGCATCTCTGTGTGTAAGAAGGGGAGAGGGGGCAGGAGACCTGCATGGATGAGCTCAAGCAGAAGAAGGCAGTATGCAGAATGTGGAAAAAAGGACAGGCCCCCTGGGAGAAATACAAGAACCTAGTCAGGGAATGCAGAGATGCGACAAGGAAAGCTAAGGCACGTTTGGAACGCAATCTGAAAAGGGATGTTAAAAATAACAAAAAAAATTCTTCAAATATGTTAACAGCAAAAGGAAGATCAGGGAAAAAGTGGGTCCGCTGGTGAATGGGGTGGGTAACCTGGTTATGAATAACACAGAAAAAGCAGAGTTGCTCAATGCCTTCTTTGCTTTGGTGTTTACCAAGGCCAGCCCTTTAGAGTCCCAGGCCCTAGGGACAAGAGAAGAAGCCTGGAGAAAGACTTGCCCTGGGTAGAGGAAGATTGGGTCAGAGAGCACCTAAGGAACCTTGATACCCACAGATCCATGGGGCCTGATGGGATGCACCCCAGAGTGCTGCGGGAGCTGGTGGATGTCATAGCTAAGCCTGCTGCTCCCTACCATGGAGTAAAATAAAAATCAGATGCGGAATCAACTAGTTTCCTAGGAACACAACAGAAAGGGATGCACCCAGGAAAAACAGCTTGTTTCTTTAAAAATATTCTTTCTCCATTTTTTTTTGTTTTTTTTTTTGGCATTCACAATCAGTCAAGAGCAGAGAAGCAGAGAAAAATGACTCAAGGAAAAGCCATGTGTTAAAGAATATCAAGTGGATTCTTCAGAGAACTCTGATCTGAACATAGTTGTGTTCAGAGCAAGAATTATGTTTGAGTATATGGGATTATTGTCTCATTTATTATTTATTGTTGTGCTCAAAGTTGTATTTTATGCTGTTTCACATCTTGAAAGAGTCAGACTGTACACTGAGTGTATTTCTTTAAGCAGTACTCTAGAGAAGGGATTTTAGATGCTAGCAGTGATCCTGGGAGCTGTGGGCAGCTGAAGCACAGATCTTTTTAATAGGAAGTGATAGTATGCCACAAACATGTCAGCAAGGCCAGGAAGAAGAAATAGTTCTGCATTTGTGTTTAAGAGTCTAGTAGTTTTTTACCCAAAACAATGACCTCTTAGTCACAGACCAGAGGGAGCTGATTAGGGAATATGTGGAAGGTATCTTTATAACCATCTGACTAGGCAGGAAGACAAAATGGCACATAATGCTAACAATGTATTTCATGATAAATATCAAGTGAGAAAAGGTAAATATTAGATTATTGCAACCCTTTGCGCCATTCTGGGCAGAAGGAAAGATTTGGCTTTAGATTCTTTTCCATGGCATAGGTAGAAAGGTTGAACACACAAGGAAGAAAAGAGTCACTTAGACAATCTTCATCAGCTATGCTGAGTTACACTTCAGCTCAAAACTTTAACATCACTTAAACCCTATTGTAAGTCTTTACACATTACAGAAACCTTGAGGATGACCTATACCGAGATTAGGTTCACTTTTACAAAAGATGACAAATAAAGAAGCTGTGAGAAGACAAATTCTCTTACAAACCAATAGCCTCTATCTATTTAGTGCTAAATCTCTATAGATCTATGCTAATGCTTTATGTTTATAAAGACTGATCGCTGCATAAGCTGTTGCCTGAGCAACAAGCTTGAGCAAAAAGAAAGAATAGATGTCCCTAAGGAAAAGAGTCACCGCACTTTGATAAAGTTGCCTGATATGTTTCTTCCTCTTAATCTCTGAGCTCAGAGCACAGACCTGAAGCATATAGGTATTCTCTGAGTTCTATGCTTAGATGTATCTTTGATATGGACATTACTGGAATAGATAGAGTATTCTCCATGATATACCTATGATTCGGAGAAAGTTTTGTGAGTGACCTTTGTGCATACTGAAGAAAATCTGTTTTGCTGTGACTCTCTGATTAGGTTTATTGTATCTCAGTGTTGCTTGAACTAAAAGATGCTACCTCTCTTCTGCAAGATTATCTGAAAAATTGCAAAGGCTGCTTCAGCCAATTGTCAGTTTTTCTGTGCGCTGAGCCTTCCCTTCTGAACCCTCCCCCCCCCAAAAAAAAAAAAAAAATTGCATTTGATAAGGCATTTTCTGAAAAAGGAGCTATTTGAAATCATATTCAAAACAAAGGTGCCTTAAATCTTTTTTTTTTTTTTTTTTTTTTTTTTTTTTTTTTTTTTTTTTTGTTTCTTTTCAAGGCTTAGAGTAGAAACTAGCATTGCAACTGCTTGGAGTATATAGAATATTATTCCACCCCTTTTCCCTCATTATAAAAAATTTAGAATAGAATTCAGCTAAATTGCCTTAAGTATCCAAAGGAGCTGCATTCAGCTCAGGGCTATAGGCTTCTGAGTCCACCCATGGGATTCAGTTTAGTAGTGCTGGCTACTCACAGATTGAGAGAGCCATCATGTGACCAATTGTAAATACCTACCTTAGGGTGAGATGTCAGACTCCAATGCTGGAGTCAATTCTGTTGCATAAATAAGAATATCAAGTAGTATTCGAAACCCCTGAGGGTATCTGCATCCTCTGCATGGGACTGGTAGGTATAGGATCTTCAGTATGCATTTTGAGCTCTGGCAAGAAAGTTTAGGGTGTTTCCCCCTGCACTAGGTTTAGACAATTTAACTGATCTCTGGTTATATTTTAACCATTGTAGCTTAGATGTTTACATGCAGATAACTACATGTAGCTATTTAGATTATGGAGTTTAATATCATCCAAAATGTCTATGACATTCTCTTGGCAAACTTACTGGACACCTTTTTTGGGGAGAGTTAGGGGTTGTCTATAAGCTTCTCCAAGAACAAAAGAGAAAATATGAGCCAAGTTCTCACAGGACATGAACCAAAGTCTACTTGGGTTTATTAACAGGGTTATTTACATTGAGTTCATTGGCTTTGAATCACTCACAGCAAGTGTTTTGAAACCAGAAGATAACATAAACTAATAGAAAAAGAAGCAAAAACATAGTTTGGCCTGCTTCCAGATATAAGTTATTAGCTAAATCAAAGGAAATTCAATCAAACTAAAATATTTTGATGCAGAATAGTCTTTCTCTGTCACATTTCCTGGTAATCCATTAGTCAATATTGTGTTTCATATTCTGATTCTGATCTACAAACAATTTTTTTTTTAATTTCTTCCAAATACTGAGAACATGACAGCTTAACTTAAATATTCAAGATTCATATTTTTCATATTTCATATCTTTCCTCATGCTCACTCTTTGTGGCAGCCCCATGTGATAGTTTCACTTGCACTCCATAATCCTAGATGTCTTATTTATCTCTAAGATGTGGCTAATAAGGGGGCAGAGGGCATAGACACAAACAGGAGAAAACAACCGTTTCCTTTGATACCAACTATTAGTATATGTAAAATGACATCCTAAATTTCAAATATCTGATATGATCCACTTTTGTTCTAAAGAACTATACTTTATATAGTATAACTATACTATAGTATAGTAACTATAGTATAGTAACTATAGTATAGTTACTTCCAACAGTGACATACAGTAAGGAATTAATAATGCCCTTGTTTTTTTCCCTTGTAGTAGTTCCCAATAGTATAACACCTATTTTCTCTGTTGACTTTGCAAATCTTGAGTATTTCCTTAGCAATTCCATTTCTAACTAAAAAAAAATAACCAACCATGGCAATGCTATTATTCTAGTCACTAATTCTAAATAAGCATTTAAAAAGAATGTCAGTGCTTTTCTTTTACTAAAACTGTACTTACATATTGGATTCACTTCTATTTAATTTCTAATGGTAAGTTGCTACATTTGTTTTATCCTCCTGTATTCGTTTGTATTCTTCAGTTTTCATGTTTCCCATGAGCCACTATAAATTGTTTCTGTCAGAAGCAATATTCAAAAGCTTGTTCAAGTGAAAAGCTTTAAATCAGAGACAACTTGCTGCATTCCTTAAGACTAAAGCTTGTTCTCTGAAAAGAACTTTATTTTTTTCAAGTTTCATACAATTCAACAAACTCTTCTGAAAAACAATTTAAACATAATAATCACTAATATCCAAAAAGAGTATAGTCTATTAAATGGTTGATAGTACAAGCAGTCTTTTAAGAATGTGTCTGGGAATTTACGCAGTAAGTTAACGTCATCATTAGTATGAGTGAATGCTCATTACCCCTAATGAACACCTCTGAAATGTGAATCATTATTTTCATTAATTTCTTCAATTTGTTATGATAAATCTGCTTGTAACTCATTATTGTGGCTTACAGCATCTGTGTGAAAATACGCATTTTTGTTTGTTTGTTTTTTTTTGCTTTTTTGCTATTGTAAAAAGAAGACAAAAAAAAAAAGCTAATTCCTTTCAAGTTTGTTTTCAGGCTTTTCTCAGTAAAAGAGAAAAATAAAAGCAAATAAAGTATACACATAATGTTTCCTAAAAGTGACAGTCACTCAAATATTTGTATTAGATTTTCTATAGAATACATGTATTTATAGAATAGTAGTTTTCAGATGTTTTGATTTATCTAAGTACCCTAGATACGGACTCACAGATTAACTTGTTGCTAACAAAAAGTTGTCATACAATCATACAACTGGTTATGCTAGACCCAAGAGAACTCTGTAGGTATAGAGGTTATTAGGTTTTATAGCATTTTAAAGTCTCAGTTTAGTTAGAATGTGAGAGGTATACATTGAAAAGAGATGTATTTGTGGAGGCCCTAAATCATAGAAGGTTTACTAAATCCATGGCAGCACAGCAGTTTAAGGTAAGCTTCACATTTGAACACAACCAGAATAATCTAAAATAGAGAAAACAAGGATGGTTTGAGGTTACAAATGATCCCTATATTCAGGTTCTTGTTTGACAGTTTCATAGAAACTTAGGAGCCACATGTTTTAGAGCTGGCCAAGTGACTAACCTCCTTCGGTGCAATTAAACTGTGTTGGCTTTTAGTTTGTTTGTTTTTTGTTTTTTTTTTTTCTTTTTTTTTCTCCTCTCCCTGGAAGAAGGAAAATGCAGCTTAGGACAGCAGCAATACAGAAAATGTCAGAAAAACAACAACATTAATGTTAAGATTGCCTAATATAGTTATCCAATATTTTATATTAAGTGCGAATATCTGCTGTGATCTGTAGGTGGAATATACCTTTTAACCATTTTGTCCTGAGAAGATGCCTAAAGCTGGTATATCACTGAAAAATGCTTTGAGCTTATACCAAAATAAAGGGAGACTACTTTTTGCTAGTTTTACATATTGTCTTTGTAAACACAGTGCAAATGCTAAATTTGCAGGTTTTCCTTTCTCTTTAAAATTTTCAAACAGTTATATCCAGAGATAGTGGTATTCATGCTTCGAGGATTGTAAAATGAAAATAAACAGAAAAAAAAAAATACAGTCACCTTGTAGGGCTGTTGATTGGCTTTGCCTGAATACTCTATCAGAGCAATTTTCCTTTCTTGTCCTAATTACAGTTGGATTCCCTTTTGTTGCTTTTCTCTTCATCTGAACATTTGAAGATATCTTGTTGTGACCCTTTTATTGTTATAAGTTCACCATTTTTCTAGCAGACGGTTGACATTAATATCGACATCATATCATTTTGGCTATCACAGTTCTGAAGCTAAAGGAGTATTCAAAGGACTTGCCATAATCTTTACATATTCCAGCTTTATACAGATTATTTTGCTTAAAGATAAACTTTTAAAATCAGTGCTACTGAATCTACAATTTCAGACTGCAATGATTTACTGGACTTTGACTTTATTTTATTCTAATGATTAATGATCCGGAAACCTGGAGGCTAAACATTCCTTAATTGTTGATGTTCATATTAGAATTTGGTATAACATCATCACCATCATGATCATTATCAATAGGCCAATTCTTTAAATCTTTGGAGAAATTTATGAAGTCCTGTTCTAGGTTGTTGCTACTGAAATGAAGATTATAAAAAAGGTAGTTACCTTTTAATGAACATTTCACAGGTAGAGTTTAGAGATCTTAGTTTTAAAAATCTGATTATTTTAGTGAGTTCTCATTTTATCTCTCCCAATATTGTATTTACAAGAATTAATTAGAGTTGTATTTACTGAAGGGCATAACTCTCACATGGAATGAAACACTGAATATATTAAAATGAATATATTAAAAGTTTTATTTATTTATTTATTTATTAATACACTTTCAGAAAACACAGACAGAGTTTAGATTGCCTGTTTAGAATTAGGCCTGTTAATGATGTTTTGCAGAACTTTCCATATTTATTGATGGATAAATAACCACCTCAGAGGTGTAATGAACTTGTCCACATTGCTGTGTAAACAGTGTTAAGCCTTATAAATAAAGTACTACCAAATTAAGTAATTATGTTTAGCTAGATGTCTCACATTAATATGCAAATTATCTTGGAAAAAGATAACTCTGAAAATTGCTCACTCTGAAAATTGCTATGCTTTCTAAATGTAAACAGAAAGATTTCTAGTACAGGAGCCACAGTTTGGTATTCTAATGCTAGTAATATTGATTATATCAGATATATGTTTTGAGCCATATGTCTTTTGCAGGACATATTTACAGTTCTATAAGATTCATATTTCCAGTGTTGCAAATCCGTTTTAATCGTTAATTACCATCACAATAGTGAGAGTAAGGTCACAAGGCATCTCTAAGACTGTGTAGCACCTAAATATTTGAAGCTTCTTCAAAGGAAGTGTGCTTCGCTTCCTATGTGTGTCTGATGTGGACTGGTTTGTTCAAGGCACTGTTAGAAATCTGTGACACAGTCTGGAGGTAAACACAGATTTTCTCAGTTCCAGTCTGGTCATAAACTTGTTCTTTTTCTTTACTGTACTGTAACTTTCATTTTTCTGCCTGACCAGTTCTGGTGGCAGAAGGAGATAGAGATATCATTCATTTCAAAAGCATAATTGCTTCAGCTCTGTAAGTTAAGAAACCTCATGAACTGAGATCATAAAGTTTGCATTCCTACTAACTCTGATATGAAATTAGTATGTAGAGATTATAACTGTATTACAACCTAATGCAATTCAGTATTGTTTCCATGTTTCCTGTAGATGTGAAACTCTGTTATGATAGTTCTTTTGCTACTACTTTTGTCTGTGAAATCTCTTTAAGAGATATTTTCATGGGACTCAATTTACCTAAATTTAGATATCTAAAAGGTAGGTAATCCACTTCAGTGAGCTAAACAAAATGCCACCGTACTGTTCCAGACAACATCAGAGGGTTGACAGATACAGAGCATTGGTTTTGTACAAATATCTTCTCTTTTCTTATAATAAAAATACAGACTTTTAATATTAAACATACTTTAATATTTTAAAAATCTTACCAGTTGTATATTGCATTAATTATTAACTAATGTTTATTAAAATATTCACAGATGTCTGGTTAAAACACAGCTAGCTCAACCCTCAGAAATATACTAGCTACTGACAAATGACAACCAAAAAATAATTTGGTTTTCCTGGGCAATTAATATTTTAAATCTTGTTCTCTAGGAGTTCTAGCAAACTTTTGTTGTTGCTTCTTAATAAGCATAACAGTCTACTGAACGAGGGAATACAGGCAAGTAAATAAGAAAACAATGGAGGAACTGAGATTGTTTCATTTAGGGAAGTGATTACTAAAAAGAGATGTGGAAAAAAGAGATATCAAATAATGTTACTGGGAAAAAAAAATGTCAGAAATATCCAATTTCTTTCCATAGGAAGAATCATCTATAGAAATAGAAAGGAAAACAGATAAAAGAAAAAAAAATGTATATCATAATTTCTTTGTAGAATTTATTACCTTAGAAGCTTATTATAGTTCATATTTTGTCAGAATTGAAAATGGGAACTGCAAATGTTTGGTATGGTATTAAGCATATGGACATACATACAGACGGACATACAAATATAAACTTTTAAATTAGAAGTAAAATATAAGTGAACTACCAACTATGGACTAGATTATGTATCATTTGAAGTGAATATCATAGTGTAGACACCTATCAATCCACATTTGGATGCTTTAAAACCTTTTCAAAATTATATGATGTCCATCAGGGCCAAATGCAAAATATTAAATTGCAAGAACCTTCAAGCCTTTTGAAAAATATTGGAACACGGATTAAAAAGGCATATTTAATAATACTCCTGCATCACATCACAGAGAGATCCTATGTTGACATTATATCTTACTGCTGTTAAACTTCAAAAGACATTTTCCATATCAAACATTAATGTACTAAGGCTAAATTTAGACAGATTATGACATGGACTGTAAGCTCCCATGGAGGAGTGATAGAGAATAAGAATCATCCCTGACATGTTATCCATTTGAACAGGTGGATTCGAACAATTTTGACCTACCTTGAATATGCCAGCCAGCAATTTCTAAGCAGGGTAGCAGCTGTCATGAACTTTTAGCAGAATTGCAGTAAATCATTTCAACCTTGCAATAAGAATTAGGGAGGAAGTGAATCTCAGAGGGCTGACTTTGAGCCAAGCTACTTTGCTGATTTATCTGCTCTTGGCTCTGTCCAAGAAAAGTCTTTCTCTTATTTTATTATTTTGCCTACTAATGTTTAGTTAAAAACATTTTAGTACATCGTGGTGCACTATTGTGAGTTTTCCAAAAAACATTAACAGCTGCTCAGAATATAACAAACCAACTTTCACCCTGAGGGGAGGGAAAAAAAAAAAAAAAAAAAAAAGAGGCCAGAATAATACTTTCTTATTTTTTTTTTTTACTTTTCTAATCCTACTGCTTTTTGACTTTCCAAGTCACATGGTCTTTTCTCATGTTCCTTGTTCCTTGCCCAAGTCAGTCTGGGGTTTCTCTGACTCTCAGTAGAATTTCTGAGTACCCGGATAGGTCTAATTTTTTCTATAATGAGATGTAGTGTTTTACTTAACTGCATACATTAATTTGGGGTATTAACTTTCTAAATAGCCAGAATTCAACTACAATTTATGTTGTGTTCATAATGAAACCGTATATTAAGACTTGTGGGACTTCATCAATAAAAAACCTAAAATAAGTAGTTCCAGAAATTCTAGGACATCAAGATATTTCTATAGCCACACATACAAACACACACAAAAGCAATTTCATACAAGATTTCAGTGAAGACCAAATTCCTTTAAAATTCTCAGATGCCTACCTAGTATACCCGTACCTAGGTACCTAGCTAGCTGTCCAACAAAGTCAACGTGTATATCACTGAGATCTTCAAATTGTCTGTTCAGGTGCTGCTTTATACAATGGTTATATTTGCCCCATATATGCCTACAGCTTTAATTGAGAGCATATAGAATATCTTTAAAATGCTAATCCTGAACACAGGTAATGCTGAACCTGCTAATGCTGAACACAATGTTCAGAATTTTGTATGAACAAAGTCCAAAAATATTGTCAAATGATTATCTTCTCATTATGCTCTGCTTCTGGACTCTGTATGCTCCATACATGACTGAAATATATGAAGTGTGTATAAAGAGAAATTAAAGTGAAAGAAGTAGTCTCTTACGGAGTATGATTTTTGGATTCTCAGTTTATGAGAATTTTACTCTTTAGGAGCTTAGATATCCATCTTAGTTGTCTACATTTGAGCTGGCTGGACTGGGTTTTCATAATAATCAACAGATATCTGGTACAAGATTCTGTTGCCTAACCACTAATTTTTAGTGTCTTTTGAGAGGCCCAAGAGGATCCTCAGATTTCTGCTTCAGAAACGTGTGGGCTTCCCAAAGTCCTGTGATAGCTGCTGGATTTGTGCAGATAACCTGGTCACCTGGTTGCCATCTTAAAGAATCTGAAATGCTATTGCACACAACGGTATCCTGTTGATTCCTATCTATCTTAGTTACTTTGGGCAATGCAGGGCTGAGCTTATTTATCATTTTTGTAATTGCTAAAGTCAAGATCTTGGTAAAAGGATTTCTGCCTTCTAGTCTTTCTATTCCCTTCGTGTTCTTCTCTTGGTTAATTTTGGTGGCTATCCTCAGTACAAAAGTACTTGTTTTAGATAATTATGTCTTACCATGTATCTTACAGACAACTAAGGTGCTTAACTATGATTCACATGGTTCTTAAAAGACAAACCTTGCAACATCTACTTTTGAGAATTTGTTCCATAACAGGTACAAATCCATAAACAGAGCTTAAACTCTTAAAATTGGATCTGCTCAGATTCTGATGGCTAATTCCAAACCTATAATATGAGCATTTTCCTTTTGCATTGGTACACTAAATTCTCCTTAACTGTACGAAGCATTGAGGTGGAACTATAAAAAGTCACTGTTTCTCAGCAAAAGTCTCTAGGCAGTTCCTAGGCACTTCCAGATCTGCATGAATACTTCCAGATCTGCTCAGCAGGAGGTCATCTGATTCCCAGGATCGACATAAGAAATGTCAGGCTAATCAGCATCTACTCTTGGTTGTTTTGTGGCACAGCTCAAGCAGTAGCGCAGCCGCCATTCCCAACTAGCCTCACTCTTTAATAACTGATATTTAGGCCTCTGTTCTTCAAGATGAGAAAGGGGATTGGACTCCCTGAGATGGCAAATAAGTGCACATCTCTATTTGAGTGGCTAAATGTTTTAACTTTTTTTGCGATTTCTGATACAAACAAGCAACACTTCAAGACAACAAACTGGATTCTACTCAGTTCTTTCAAGGAACTGCAGTCCCTTGAGAGCTGAAGCTCATCTTTGAAGCTGGGTTTGCGTCTCTCTGTTGCACCCTGCTAGGTTTTAGACATACTCCATGCATAGCAGTGGAGTATGGCCCCCTGTAGCCAAGACTCTGGTCCCTGCAGACCAGATACCATGTGCCTCTATATTCTTTTACTGCAATCCTTATTTGCCTGTATTTTCTAATTTGTTGGGAGAATCTAGCCCTTATGAAGCTGAAAGTCTTGTAAAACTTTTTTCTTATAGTGGTGCAGAGTATAGCTTATTTCAAATGGAGACAGAAATACAAATTGAAGATTGCTTCTAGCAATGTGTTGGCACTTTGAACATTTGCATGCATCTTGGTTTAGATTCATTTGTATTAATATGCCAAAACCGTCAAGATGATAGTGTTAGAAGGTTTCCCACCACATACACTTGAATCCAATTTAATTTGCTATAACTGATTAGGTAAAAGTGAAAAGTGAAAAGTGCCTAAAAACACAGTGTCCAGATGATCAGTAGAATTTTGAGATTATGTCATCCTCTATCCAGTTTTTTTGAGGATCAGAATGAACAGTTGTAACTTTGCATATGGTATTTATTAACATTTAAAACTTCATTTCTTTCCCAATGGATTATTTGATTTTTTGTTTACCTAGCTAGTTGAATGAAGAACTTACTTTCTCATTCCCTGCATGTGCTGAATGTCTGTATTTTAATTGTCAGCCAACATATTGTCAATTAAGAGACTTAGACAATAATATTCATATCTCACAATAAAGTTACAGAACATTAACCAGGGAAGGCTACAGAACCTGACTCAGTGCACACAAGTTTCAAAATAAAAGTCTAAGTATTTGTAGCTGAGTTAGCCAGCAATTTAAAGTTCTTTGAAGCTGTTATTCTACCACTAATTAGCTTCTGCAATGAAAAGAACATAGTTTTCTCCTGATATATGTAGTGTTCCTGTAGCATCTGAAGGTATTGACATTACCAATTACATATCATTCTAATACACTTATAATTCCTTTATGTCCAGTAGGTCTGTGCTATACTTGGTGAAATCGATAATTAATCAAGACTGTGTCATTTTCAATAAAGTTCCCTTGCTTTTTCAATCACAAAGCAGTAAAGATGTATCAAAGTTTATTCTACACTGTGGTCCTCTAAATGATGTACAAAAATGCTAAGTTTCTTTTGATAGTAATGTTTTTTTCTCTCTGTTTTTAACACTCTGTAAACTATTTTTAATAGATCCAAAGTTAAAGGTTTCTCTAAAGAGCAGGCTATGATTTGACATGTAGAGTAGACTAATCGGCCTGTTGAATAACAACCTTGAATAACAAGTGATTCTGTAATAGTGGTTTCAAAGAAAGTTAAATTATTGCAAAGGTATTCTGAAAAAGTAATTGAAAATCTTCTGTTCTGAGTACAGAACACTGGTTGCAGGTCAACTGGGACAAATTTTTCATAGAATCTGTGGATTTGCTATTCATGGAGATTTTCAAACCTCAGCTGGGCACAGCCCTGAGAAACGAACCTTTAAGGTAGCCCTGCTTTGAGAAGCAGGTTGGACCAGATGACTCTGAATGGGATTAGGGTCAGGGACCCTGAGATCAAAATCAAAATTATTCTGTGATTTTATTCCAGTATTCTGCGATTCTGAATATCAGAATTTAAGTAAAAGAAAATACACTTTTATTAAGTATTATTATTTTTTCCAGGTAATATTTGAAGAATATTTATATATCTGTTTGTTGGTTGGTTTATTTCGCTGCCCTGCCCCATTCCCCCCCCACCATTATCCAGACTAATACAAGACCTGTCTATTTATGCTGGAGTTCAGATGAGTCTAAATCTTAGACACAGAAATGCATTCATTTGGAAAGAAGATTC
This sequence comes from Tinamus guttatus, assembly GCF_000705375.1. The sequence continues at coordinate 329,569 of NW_010587896.1, forward strand.
AGTCCTAAACTAAAATTATATATATTTTTTATTATCCCAACCCTCTATAATGTAAAAATGAAAAAAAAGGGTACTACACATAAATACATTTTCCTAAGTTCCAAGTTAAGATTCTATACCTGATATTTAATTCTTTTAAACATATATCCTTATAGAAAATTTTAGGTTTACATAGAACCTGAAATATAACATAATAAAGGTAAAAATAATTTAGGTCTTATCAATAAAAATATTATTTTGATTTTTTTTAATCTGCATTCTCAATATTTATCCATATAACTGCACGTTCACTTAAAGTTCCTTTCTTATTATATTCTATGGTTTTGGTGTAAGGCATTCCAATATTCTTTGTACAAGTATGGGTTTGTGCCATTTTTTTTTTGTTGTTTTGCTATAGGAGAGGTAGGATGCTATGCTATTTCTATTTTCTTATGATAATTGGACATTTGACTGAAGAGTAAACATATTTTATATTGATAGCTGTAAAAAAGCTGTAAAAAAAAGCTGTAAAACAGGCGCCAGAGATATCTCAATAAAAAAAAAAAGAGTAAATTCACAGAGAAATCTTGAGATTCAAGTTAATATGTTGCCATATATTGTCGGAGTCAATATAAAGTTTCAGTTATCAGTTTCATAGGAAAAGGTAGTACTTAAAACAACTATAATCCCATAAAGCTTTGCATTATAAAACTGATTACATGATTCTAAAGCTGGCATAGACACATTTAGTTGTGTAAGTAAAAGTGATTGCATTGTAGGAGCAGCTGCAGAATTTTTGAATAACTGTTCCAATTACTCAGATCTCTATGGCAGCTTAGGGAAAAACATGTAGAATACGTGGTCCTGTATATTTTTCTACTCAATTTGTTTGCTGGGTTTCTATTTCTAGCATTTCTTAACTGTACATTTAATGCTTCAACTTCTGAGGGAAGGGTAACCCCCCGGAAAACTCCAAGGGTATAGGTACTTAATTTTGTAAACTACATAATGACAAGCTTTTTCTAAAAGGGAAGAGAATAATCTTTCCTAACATTTGATATGTAATGTGAGTGATTTATGCTAATTCCTGTTAACATTGCCTAATTTTAAACTGTTAAAATTTAGAGATGTGGTAGTAAACCTCAGATCCTTTTATTGTCTGTGGTGGGAAATTGGTACCTTTAGAGTTGAATTCATCTTATCCTGCAGACAAGTTTTAAGATTTTTCTCTCCAGAGGTACCTATCTCTCTGCATATATTGTAAAAGAAAGTTAAATCTCTAAATACTAGATATGTAGAGTGAAATCAGGAATTACACCATAAGTCCCTAAAATTCCCTCCTAAGGTGCCTGAGATAGAGCAGAGAACTTAAGTAGAAGAGTTCATACTGGAAAGATCATGGCAAAGATTTTTTAAAAACTGCAGAAAAATGTTTGGGCAATGAAAACAGGGTATCATTCTAGCTGTAACTAGTGCTTGAGCATCCACCCCCTTCTGATACTGGACATATGTTATTTGAAATCATACAACACAAAAATATTTTTCCATTTCTTTCTAGTTCAAAGCTTTGTAACATGCATCAGTTCCTTTTAGTCTTTTAGCTCTCTTGAAAGCTATTTTTTTCTGTCATTAACTTTTGTTGTCACAAGTGTCATGTTGCATTAAAAATGAAACAACACATTTCCTTAGAAATGAGGTATTTTTTGTTATGGAAAGAGAGCTACTGGTCCTCACTATGGGCTCATCAAAGAGTCTTATCTGAATGTTTTCAGACATGGAAATGTGTAAAATATATATTTTGACATTTTCATACTTCAAGTTTGGATTCTTGGTTGAAGAGATCACAAATCTAGAAATCCAGAATTGTTCTGCAAATATTAAAAAATAAAAAATAAACAAAGCAAGCAAGCTAACATTTTTTAATATAATTGTTCATGTGAAAAATATGGAATAGAATAGTGTAATGTTACTTTTTAGAACTTCCCATTGGACTTGTCCAGAGAATGATTTCTATAACTGAATAAGGAATAAGCAATCTTTATTTCACTGAATAAGGAATCATTATTTCATACTAGCCACATAGGTTTTCATGAAGGTCTCTGACATGCATGGCCTGAGGTTGGTGTGTAGTAGACTGACTGACTGTACATTGCTATATTGGCATGATGCGAAGCAGACAGCCAAATCTGAGAGCTAAATCTCTGGGGAAAAAAAAATTCTTAGGTTTGAAATACATTATCTTCTGAAAATCCAACTAAGAATAAATTATTTATTCCACTTAGGTGTAGTAAGGTGTAGTAATAGCAAAGCAGTTTGGCAAGCCAAAATGCAGTTGCCAGTGTAAACATTCCTGATTATGATCAAATGTGAAAAAATAGACATGCCAAAGCTACTACACTGTCATGCCAGTAAGTAGAATATATATCACTGAGTTCCTGGTCCTGGGAGTAAATAATCTGTAAAATTTGATATATTTGGGGTAGTAATTAAAATTTTCATCGCTAGACATGCAAACAACTGCCTTGTTTGAAGCTGAGTTACCTGGAGAAAATGGCATTACCCGCTTGGACAGGTTGAAGAGATTTGTTATGACAAAGACCTCAAACAATATTAAGAGACAGTCTACTCCACTGCAGGCACATTCACACTGGCCAAAAGAATACGACTGTATATTATGCTTTCCAGCATCCCAGGAAGGTAATTCTTAGTATATTTTACATGCATATAATCTTTGATTGCTTTATGATAGGTTTTCTCTGTAATACTCTGTCCCAAATACTAACAACTATGTGTTTTGTAAGCTGACTAGTCACTGATTAAGTAAGTGTTATATTTTCCTAAAGGAGATTTAGCAGGGCTGTATACACTGCACTAAACTTAGACCTGCTGGCAAAGTTAGAGGGATTGTCTGAGGACACCAACTCCCAAAGTAATTTAGTTTCAAGAAGGACAATTGTGTTTCTTCTCTCTAAATAAATAAATAAATAGATAGATAGAAAGGGGAGGAGACTAAGCCTTGGACCCTAGATTGGTATATTCTTGAAGAGGTCAAAATAGGTGAAAATGTAGTAAATCTCAGTAAATCTCTAGGCGACCCTGCGTGTGCAGGGGGGTTGGACTAGGTAACCTCTAGCGATCCCTTCCAATCTTAAGCATTCTATGATTCTGTGATTCTATGAACTATTGTAATGGTGGCAGGAGCAAGTCAGCTGAAAGTACATCAGTGCAGTCTCCCTTTAAGAATCTAAGTATATGTAAAATGCAAACCCCTTTTTGGTAATCTTATTATTTTGTCTCCTTGTTTATTTTGACTTCATCAGAAAGACAGCTTGGCTTTTAGCTTTTTTTTTTTTTTATAAATTATGTGTTGTCAGATTGCACTTGCAGTAATTTTTCATCTAAATGCAGTTAAATTCAAATCATTAAAATTATGAAAATATTAAACAAAAACAATATCATCAAAAATGGTAATGTAATAAGATAATTATTAAAATGAGAAATATACATTGCCATTTAAGCAGTTCATAATATACCTTTATTGTCTTCAGAAACTCTATGTCATAACATCTATTTACCTCTGAGAAAGAAAGGCCATACATAAACGATTCCAGAAGAATGAGACTTGAACCAGTAGACTTGTTCTTGTATTATTAATTTCAGCAGTCATTTGTTACTCACCTGGAGGTACATCTTGATTCCTACTGATCAGTTTTCATAATTCTCATTGTTTCCATTGTTTTGTTAAAAATGAAAATAAATAAAAACAAAAGAGACACTAACAATATAAGAATGCAGGCATACTATAACAATTCTCTTTATTTGCTACTATTTTCTCTGCCACTTTGCTACAGAGCCACATTTAATAATCACACTAAACTACATATTCATCATGACCAACATGAGGTGAACATGAAGAGGTTATTGATCGTTTCATTAGCCACAAGTGAAAAATAAATCTTTTCTTACATTTCTACATGATTCATCACAAACTGCATTATCATTTGTCCTTCTTTCACTTTCTTTCATTCTTTTTATACCATCAATTTAAATCCTATATAAATGTTTTTCTTATTATTCAGTTTTTATTTTGAAAATGTAATCTTCATGAAACACATGGTACATTATGAGAATGATTGAGAAAAGTAATATCATTATTAGGGATATAAAGAAACTTTAATCTTCTCTTTGCCAAAGTACCTATTCTTGATTTGCAGTCCTGGCTGGTTTCTCTTGATTGCTCTGCAGAATTTTCTGTCATTACTGAGGAATTGGTTGTTTTCTTGCTTTTTCATGTTGCAAGTGTTTAAACAGCAGCTGTTCAGACAGTGATTATATGACTTACTGCAGAACTAAATCAGTGTATTCTCTGTAAATTTGACTGAAAAAGTGAAAAGGTCCTGTGAAATTATTTCAATTTTTTCTAGATTTGAAGAATATTAACCTTCTCTGACTGGAAACAATACCTACTTGAAGTATGACAATGGAGCAGCCTGATTGAAATCTGATGGTGTCCAGCACTGAGACTTGATTTTGAGACTCTTGAGTTAGCCTTGTGAAAAGTCCTTGAGAATAATGGCTGTTCTGAAAAACAAAATTTTGTCCTGTGACATTAGAGTCAGCCCTCTTCTTTGCCTTTCCATCATGGAAAAATATATTTGACCAAGTTCTTTATAGTCTCATGAGCACTACTGCTATTCATAAGCAAACATACTGCGGTATATGAGAACATGACCTGATGAGGGTCAGGTCACGCATATTGAAGACAAAAAGTACAAGGATCTGTAAAAGTATTAAAATTCTGCATTAAAATGCAATTTCGACTAAGCTTACTTACGGAAACAAGGCTTGTAGAGTCAAGAAAAAATATTGTTGTATGTGTTTGTGTTCAGTTGTACAACATAGATTCCCCCTTCTCACCTCTGCAACAGAAAACAACGCAGAACAAATTTTGAATCTGATTTTAAAACAGAATTTTAAAATGTTAAAACTATAAAAGCAAAATAAATTCATACAAATTCTGTAAGGAAAGCTTGCCAAGAAAATGGACAAGTCTACTTCTAAAAACTTTTTTATCTTGCTTGTGGATTACAAAAGCTGAGTTTGTCTGCAAAAGGAGATTGTAGCTTTATATGGAGATAATTGGAAGCCAGAATACAGTAAAAAAGACAAGTTGAACATCTTTTAGTTTAATTTTAGTTTTTATATCCTTGTGTTCCCCAAACTGCAACACAGAGCTTTTATCTTTGTAATCTTTTACTTCTTCTTTTTTCTTTTTTCTTTTTTTTTTAACTTATGCTTGAAGTAGTGTATATTTTTTTGTTTTGTTGTTGTTGTTGTTGTTGTTGTTGTTTTGTTTGTTTGTTTGTTTTTCAGTCAGACCAAACTATTCAATATAATTTCTCAGGAAACAATGTTCTTTAATCTGTTTACTTGTCAGTCACATTTTAAGATTTATCATCTAGTTTCCCCAAAATACTCGAAAATACACATAGTTCTTGTATTAATAATACGATAAAAACATCTTTTAGTATTTGATGGATGTTTCTATCATTTAAAATTTCTCCATATGTCATGTCTTTAAAATATTTATTTTTTATAGTATACTTGTTGCACAGTCCATTAATCCTAGATATGCAGAAAATAGGGAATATAGATAATAGGGAAACAATAAAATATTTTGTACAGCTTTAATTAATAATAAGATACAGACATCAAAGATGAAAAACACTGTTTTATGTTTAAAAATCAGAATTATTGCATTAAGCTAGAAAACATAAAGTGAATAGCAAAAAGGGTTTTCTTAGAGTTAACCTATTTACTGAAAGTAGCGCACGGTAAGAGAGTAACTTTTAATCTTTTAGTGGAAAGCTGAAAAGATTGGTACAACTTCCAGCAAAAGAAGTTGTTATAAAAAATATCCTAAAACTGATGTAGATATAGCTTATTACTTATAGTTTATTATGGCATATTGAGGTGCTTTTGGTTAGGGGTATGTTAATGTGTTAGCTATATGCTGTTTTGTGAATGTTTCTCTGATCAGATGAATAGGGAATGGGTTAAGCAAATTGAAGAAAATGGCTTCTGCCTAAGAATAGTTATAACTAATACAAGAACTGACTCTTACAAGAGCTAGTAGAATTATTTTTATTAAGACATGCCAAAGTAATAGGTGGAACGAGGGATCATTAGGTAACACAAGGAATAAGCAATTCTGGATTCCAGTTTGTGGTATGACAGCTTCTTTGGTCTTCTTTTGGTCTTCTATTGGCTTGGTCTCAAAAGATTTTCAGTTAAAACACTATCCTGTCAAATGAGAAGCAAAAAAAATCTCATGAACCAATATTCAAATTACAAAGAATACCATTCTCTAGTGCATTTTTGAAGAGTAACTTCTACATGAAAAGAAGGTGAGTAATCCTTGCTCAGGAACAGACTTTGGATGTAAATCCTGGACTTACATGTTGCTCGTATCTCAAAGTAATATAGAATCTACTCTTGGCTTTTTCTATTAAGTCGCCTAAGCATTTTCTGAACGTGATGACTTCTATAAATATATTTCACAAGAAACTAACTCCCTGTTTTATATATTTAGAAAAATCTGAGAACTGAATCTTGTGCTGATTTCAGACATGAAAACATTAGTGCCACCATACAAGAGATCTCTCTGTTCAATGCACAAGTTAGTGTGGTTCCATATTATTATCCATCTACTGTCAACAGGAGAAAACAGTTTCCTAAACTGACTTAATGCTGAGAAGGGGAAGAAGCAGTTTGGTACACTAAATTCTGACACCAGACTAGAAGAATTATGAGATTTAAATTCTAGCCAGATAAGGAAAAAAAAGCTGGAACATCTGAAGAAATCTCAGTCAAAAAAAAGAAACAAAGATATTCCAGACTCTCTAAATGTTGACGTTTGGCCTTGAATTGTTAATGGTAACTCTTACTATTCATTACATGTGATTGGTGACCTAAGTCACAATAGTTTATGAACCCAAGTTTGGATGAATGAAACATTTCAAATAAAAGAAAGAAAGAATAATTAATAATGAATAAACTCCAAGCTCTGGTTGAAAATTCCTCGTGTGGCTAAATTCCTTTCTAGATCTGGTCATAAGCAACTTGACTAAGGTCACACAGAAAGTCTGTGACAGAATTAAATCTCTAGAGTCACTCTTTGATCTTTAACTATGAACCATTTTAGCATTTATAATGTTGCATAACACAAAGAAGCAACTGTGTCTTGTAAATTGTGTGCATCATTAGCTGCAGTTAGCTGAAGTTTAAAATATAGATTTTTCGAGGACTTCTTAAGCCTCTACTGTGGAAAACAGGTGAAATGAAATATCAAAAAAATAACTTTACAATTAGTAAAACAAATGGTAACTTACACAAATCTGATATGCACAAATCATAAATAAAATATTTTCAGAGATAGCTTCTTAACCAGATTTGGTCTATGATTACCAGAAAATATTCTGTGGAAACAATTGCTAGGCACACCTTTTATACTAGTTTACCAAGAAGACACAGAAAAACAACAAACTATCTTTGTTAGTTGAAAACAAATTAAAATGATATTTTTTTTTGGAACATCCTCTAAAGTAAAAAGTTTGAAGTAAAAAGTTTGGGAAGTTTATTTCAGGACTTTAAGTGATTTTTTTTTTCTGAGAAGTAACACTGAAAATATGAGATAATTTGTTTCCATTTTGTTAAATTACTTCTGTAGTCTAATGTCTTCACTTCGTAAAAAAAAAAAAAAAAAAAAAAAAAGAGAGAGAAAAGCCTTTTTCTCAGACATCCTTCTCCAGTGTATCCATTAATGATGAATGTTCTTACTTTTATGTTTTTCTGGGTATCACAAACATTAAGGGAAAAGACAGTCTCTTCTTTTCTATGCATTTGTCATATGCCAAATCATGTCTCTATTTAATATGCTCTCCTAATGGCTGTCATTACGCTTTCACACAGCCTACCCTTATAACAAAGAAAGAACTTCATCCATCTGCCATTAAAATTCTTTCCTTTGACTCTGCTATGATTCAGATTAGATTAAGCAAGGACAAGATGTTTTCTCATAAATCAGGAATCCTGACACTGTAGGAAGAGTTCCTATAAAGACCGTTTTCTTTCCCAATGGTCCTAATCTTTAGGATCAGCTAAAAACAATATAACTCCATCCATAGATGTCATTTAAAGCCATAGATAGGTTTCATATTTTTTTTCATACAAATATACAGGAAATTTATTTTCCTCTAGTTTTCTACTTTTTAAATATGTGCATGAAACTTACTTTAGAGGCAAATAAGATGTTACAACCACCAAATCAGAGAGCAAAAACTCTGTTAAACAACTTGTTAAAGGGATTAATGAATATCGTTAAACACCACCATAAGCATTGAATAGCTCCTCTCCCTTTATGCTCAGTCAAATGAAATTTATAGCCTGAAAGTAACTCAAACATTTGTATTTGCTTGTGTAGCAGTTCTCTACAGTTAGTCAGCCAGCTAAATAAATAAGTATATATATATATATATATATAAATTTGTGTATATAACTTTTTGATCCAGAAAATGGACGAATTATGTTTCCTACCCGGATTACTACATATAGTTTTTTACAGCAGAGATCTAAATTAAATGAGTGAAACAAAATATGAGTGCATTCAATTTTATTCTTCTATGTCCCTCCAAGAATAACTACAGCTCTTGTAAGGATGTAATAGTTTACATGGTTTATGAAGGAATGTGGTAGAAATGAAAGGTACTAGAGCACTAAAAAAAAAATTCCCTCAACAGGTTATTCTCCCAGAAAGACAACTAGTCTTAATGTTGGGACATCAGAGTGTTGGTGCTGCCTGGGGCTTGCTGTTCTGTTATTGGGCTCTTTTCAGATTATACTAAAGAGAGATAGGCAGTAAACAAAAATGTACATGCAAATTTAGGACAGAAGAGAATCTCATACTTTGAAATTATATGTATGTATATATACACACAACATAATATATACAGTATGTGATATATAAAGATACACACACATACACACACATATGCACTGAATTATTAAGGACAGTTGTCCTTAAGAAGAAATTCCCCAAGATAAAGCCACGTCATTAACAAAGTGACACTCAAAATAGCTGATTTAGGAGCAGGTACATTTTTCAGATGTACTCTAATTCTTAACTTTTATGTTTACTCTGTGAATTTTTCTGTTTTTTTTTTTTTTTTCCTTTACTGAAGAGACACTCCCTGTCCTCCTCCCCACTCCCCCCTGCCAAAGACACTCCTGTAGCTATTTTACTGCATGCAGAACTAGCCATATCAATACCTACATTTTCCTGAAACTCTTGAAAAATGAAATTTATCTCAGATTTTTTTCTTAAGGTTGTTCTCCTTTGCTTTTACATTATACCACCTCCTTTTCTCATTTGTGTTTCCTCTCTATACCTGTCATCTGCTGAAAGAAGAACTTAAAATGAACTTTTTTTCTCCCATATTCTTTTTCATAATAGCTGTTTGAAAATTAATGTTGTCTTAATGGATGACCTATATATATATAAAAAGGAAAGTCATATTTTAATGTGTTCTTATCAGTATGACTTATGCTGCAAATGGAACAAAAGAGAAATTTTGTTTGCATCCTCTGTACTGCATCTGTTGTGCTGAAGTCACTCAATGTAATGGCACAAATGATGGTTGCTAAATCAGATAAAGTATACTTCATTCCTCACAGTGCTCATATGGACTGAGAACCCATTTTAGCACCTGGAAAGAAATGCTTGAAAACCATTTAGCTAGTTAGATTATTGATGATTAAAAATCAAATCATCAGATGGAGTAAAAAGGGAGGGAGCAAAGATCTTACAAAGTTTGTTCATGTAGCACAGAATGCAACTAGTATATATTAGCACCATGAATACATATTACTAGCAAAGGTTATGCAGCTCTTTTTAGAACCTCTTGGAAGTAGAGAGTAAATGTTTTTATTTTATGCAACAGTATAGAGCATCCACTAGTGTGAAGAATCTGAGGATAAATATATTTTTTAACTTTTTTTAAAAAAGTAGAGCAAATAAATTTTATAGGGTCTTGAGAGTACAGAAAGAAAAGTTATTTTCTTTAATAAAGATAATTTCCTATAGGAGAGAATTATTCTATAGTTCAAAATATCAAGAAATATAGATGACAGTGGAATACTGCATTTTATATGTGTATTTAGGCATATAAACTGGGTGTGATTAATGTTGTTCAGTATACTTCGCATTAAACAGCTACTGAAAACCCATACAGTTCAGCCTTAACTATTCAAGAACTCCAGTAATTCTGAACTTGAGAAACAAATTATGTTTCTAAAATACACAGCTTTTCCTAAGTTTATTTCTAGGAAGTGCTCTCTTCATGCATAGGAAAGGAAGGTTTCTTACTCAAATCTTTTAGCTCTAATCTATACCTTGAAACCTAAAGCCTATGGGTTGCAGCCTCTAACTTTTAGGTTCCTGAATTCTGGTTTTGTAGGTGTCTAAATTCTGTGGTGGTTTTTTCTTTTAGTAGATGTTCATTATAGCAAAAGTAAATTCTACAACTGAGCATCATATACTGCTCTGCCCTTCCCCCAGTAAATCTAGAAGACGTGAGTATGCCTAACTGGAACATTTCTGTCAGACAAGAGAAGGAAAAATGTGAATATTAAATTAAGTAACATAAATTAATTTAAACTTAGAGTGGAAACAAAATTAAATTTCTGATTTAATAGGTAGTCTGTACAATCAGACAATTATGTCTACTTTATTTGATAAGAACTATTAATTATGAAAACAGAAAAAAAATGCCTTACAGGTTAAGATTTTATAACTTATAAGACATAGATGAATACATCTATACTGCCACATATATAACAATATACAGTTTAGTATATTGTTTTCCACTGGAGTTCATTATTTCTACTACTTTGGAATTAAAATCAATAGTATTTTTGGATACTAGTCTCACACAATCTGATTTTCTTGAAAGGGAAATGTAGATCTAGATTTGCAAAAATGTCAATGAAAAATCACATCTCTATCTTCTTCAGCTTATTCTAACGTCTACTGAGAGATACAGAAGGGAGAACAGATAACAGAATAATCACTGTCCTCTGTTTCTGACCACACGTATCTGATTAAAATTATTTAATCTCCCAAGAACAAAAAGGGACTCCATAAATGAAGTTCCTGAAAACTTCATTAGAGTAATACGTTTTCATTACTGAAATTACCTTCCGTGCTTTATTCATTTATAAATACATTTCTTACAATTATTTTAACAAACAGAATAGGAATTGAATTTCTAAGGCTTTTTTTTTTTAAAGTTCTTGCAGAGATATTGTTTAATAGCGCTATTTAAATGCATTCAATAATCCGGATATATGCATTCAATAATCCTGATAATCCTGGTAGATGAAGCTGAGATTTTATGTTAGCGTTCCTTTCTTTTGGACAAAATAATCCAAAAAAACATGAACAGTGAAATGGCTTTCTATAATGTTAACACTGCTTTCAGAGTGCATGTGAATATCAACAGAACAGGAGCTGGTATGAGAGCTGAAGCAATTATATGTCCTTTAGGTGATGTCTGTCTCAGAATATGCATCAAAACAAATAATAAAGAAAAAACAGTACATTAAGTAAGTGTTAGGAAGTGTTAGGAAGTACATTAAGGAAGTGTAAGGAAGAAAATTTGAGGAGAGATGAATCCCCTTACATTCCAGACGATCTTCAAAGGTTAGAGGGACTGGGGGCAGCTGGAATTATCTCTTAGTAGGAATATCAAACACTGTGGTAACTATAAGCCCGATTCTGGGGTTGTCTGTCAAGTGTAGGTCCGATTGCCTTCCATACAGCGAATCGAGTTCACAAATAGTATGATCAGCTACAGGGCCCAGCTCTGGTAGTATCAGATTCACAAACAGTCTGTCAACTCTTTCATCCAATTGCCTTCAAAACAAGTAGTCGAGTTCACAAATTGACTCAAAAAAACAAAGTCGAGTTCAAATGTAACATTTAGAGAACAGGTTTCGGATGTCAGGACAGGAAATTCATCACTACAGTGTGGGATTCTTAGCTAGTGCCTAGTGTACAAATGCGCAATCATCCCCAAAGACAGAAGAGGTCTCTCAGTATTGAGAAGTCTTCTCAGACAGTGTCCTGATTCGAGGGGAGGAAAGGGGGGAGCCTGTCGACTGATCCAGAAGTTATGATGGAGTCTTCCCTCTCTCCTCTTCCTTCTTTCTTCTTCCTTCTTTGTTAGTTCCTCCTTTCCCTGTTCCTTCTTCTTACTAAATCCCTCCTTAGTTCACCTTTTATATATTTTCTTTTACATTTAGGTGGAGCTTGAGTGACACTAGTCATGCTTTCATTATTAATTGGTTTAAAAAGTCTCCTGGCTTAATCAAAAATCTAGAAAGCATGCTCAGTAAGGAGTGGTTGTTCCTTGGAAGCGGGTAACTTCTGGGATGGGGTTGTGTATTGGTATTATAATGAGATTAGCATGAGGAGAAGTTTGAGCAAAGTCCATCGGAAGGGGCTAATCTGCCACCATTGTTGGCCCAGCAGCAGACATTTTATCATCCTATGTGGCTTATCAGCTGCACGGCATCATCAGGTTACCACCTCGACAGGGAAGCCAACAAACTTTGGCCATGGTGTCTCTATTCTGCTTCACTTTTCGTTTACTCTTTTTAGCCTGTGTTAGGAGGACAGATTGTGTTGCCAAGGGAATTGTGGAGAAGTAGATTCTGCACATATCAACCATTCTGGAAGTGGTAACTGGCTCTCACTTCAAGCAAGCTTCTGTAATGCCACAACTTCTGTTAGACCCTAGTTTTTCTCTAATTTCCCCTTTCTTTAGTAATTCTCTCACAGAAAGGTTAATTAAAACATCATTAACTCATATATGCAAAAAAAAGCTTATGTCAAGTTAAAAGTTTCTACATCATTTTAATGGTATCTGATTTAGAATATATCATAATCTTTGCTTTTCAGTGTAAAGATATCCTAAAACAGTTATATGCATTTTTTTTCCTGCTAATTAGACTTTGAAGGTATTTGACCTTGTTTGCACACAAGATATTGCAGCCTCCAGGCAGTGGCATAGGGTAAAACCTTTGCATCTAGGTTTAATAGTATTTTCAAACAAGCACATGAAATAAAGTATTTGTGTTGCATATAGATATTGCCAAGATTGAAAAAGAAATTATAAGTTCTGCTTTCATTTTATCACTTAAATATTCTAGGGCCTTTCTTTGAAAAGCATTGAAAGCATTGAATATTAGCACCCCAAGCGATTGTCCGCATCTAGAATTAAGGTCAAACACTTCTTTGTTTATCTATGTCATATAAAATATTTTAAAAAGGAATACTTACTTATTTGCAAATGTTGTAAGGTTCTGAATGATTTGACCTAGCTACAAGGAGCTACAGCAGGAAGCTGTTCAAAAAAATGCCCCTGTGGTCTCTAGACCGAGGCCGCCACATTGGTTTTATCTAAAGAAAATGAGTCACAATGTTTTCCTCTTTCCATGCTGTATTTGCTCTTTAAGTAAAAAAGATTATGATAGTACATTTTTAAATTTGGTACTTCATTTTGTATTTAAATATGAAAGCTACGAAAAAGATTGTAGGCTATTCTTGTATCTCACATAAATAAAGTATATAGGACTATGATGATGTCTTTTGTCAGCACTGACTCTCTGGTCAAAATTTTTGTTTTATCGTGCTTTCTTTTCTGCTTGGAATCATTACAATACATTTCCTCCCCCCCCACACCCTTTTTTTTTTCCTTCAGAACAGTGTGCGAATTCACACTGCAATTAAGAAATACATTTTATTTGTGATGATTAGTGACGCAAGCCAGGTCTGCCTCTTTTCTACTTTAAAAATACCGATTTACTACAAAGTAAAATCAACCATTGTACAAGGAGTCTGTTTCATTGATCAAAATAATAAAATAGATATGTTTAGAAAACTGCAGTGGATTGCTCTTGTTCTAGCTCATGTTCACTGTTAAGTATATGAGCAGCCCTATAACAGTTAACAGGATCATTAAATTTAAGAAGCGTTTGAAGTGTTTCCTTATACAAAACATATTCTTAGTACTATAAATGATTCTACTGAGAATATTTACTGTTTTCTTCTCATTAATTTCACAAGATAGGTGGGACTCACACACAATTTAGTTTGGACAATACTCCCTAGACTTCATTAATGACTGTCACTCAGTAGAGAGAAGTATTCTCTTTTAGAGTGCTGTTCATCTGACATATTTTAGACCTCGATCATAGAGCAAGATGAATTGTCTTAGATAAGTGACTGTGTTTCTCCATAGACTGGAAAGGGAGTCTTTGGTGATTAAGCTTCACAATAGCTGGTATATACGTGGTCAGAATACCACCTAGCATATCTCTGTGACAGAATGCAGTGACATACAAGATGCTGAAAGTAGCTCCAGATGAGTTAGTTCCTACCATGAATAATATAACCAGCTCTGTTAAAAAGCATTGTCTAATAGCTGGAGTACGGTGCCTTAAGGCAGTTCATTCAAAACTATGTATTATTTCTTCATATCTCTTCCCTAACCATATAAAAATATCTACTGAGTCCATATGAAAAAGTTTTACAGAAATATACTAAACCATTAGGGATAAAAATGAAATAATCAGAAAGATGAAGCAAATATTTTATAGCTTGGTCCGTCTTGATACAAGAGCTAACCCTCCCAAACTGTCAAAGTTCTGCAACTACATATTTATTTTGACCAAGAATTTTTTAGGTTCTTGTTTCAAAGTTTTATTTATTCTTGTATGCAGATTTTCAATACAAACAAGGTGCATGAGGATGTGTAATATGGCATGTTAATTTTTTTGTTGTTGTTGTGCAAAATTTTGAAAGCTACTGCAAAATCTGAAATCAAGTCAAATGTTAGGTAAAAGACTGAACATCTAGTTTTCCCACATTTATGTAAATTAAAACCAATCTGATTGAAGATATAGGAAATATTTCAAATAAACATTAAAGACAGTAACTAAGAGCAGGGCCAGGGATCATAACTCCGGATTTTCCAGGAACTTAGTACAAATAATATTTCAAAGATGCGAAAATAATAGCAATGGTCTTGAGCTATATTTAACATCAATCTCTTCTGGATTTGTTTTAATGAAAAGTTCTGGGTGTAAATTAACTGCAAATAGCTGAGTGGTGCTGAGAAAATTCAGCTTGCTTTTGTAGGATGAATTGATATTAGATACTATGAGATAAAGAAAAATAACACTGTCATTGGCCTGGTTCTTTTTTTCTCATTACAATTTCGGAATATTGAAAGCTGCCTTTTTAAAATAGAATGCAATAAAGTAACTCTCTTTTCCTCTGCCGAAATTCATTCAGTCAATACAACTCTGACATTTGTTGGTGGTGTAGCACCACAGTCCTGAGAAAGCTATCTTCAAATGAAATGTGACATCAGCAGTCAATAGCTATTCTAAGACAGATATAAATACAAAACTTAAAGCATCCTGTTTCCCAATAGATTTAAGACTTTTAGTAATGTTTATATTTTATTTTATACCTTTGCTTAAAATAGCAGGCCTAAACAAAAATAATGGACTATCAAGATTATTTTTATTCTCATGTAACAGAGGGAAAAATACACTGTGTGACAGAACTCAGTAACTGTAAATAATTAGAGCAAAGGATGCTGTATTGGAGATGGAAATTTCTGTGATCTGTAGAGTCATACAAATCTCCTGTGAGAAGCAGAGGCCAGATCTTGAGAAAGAAGATGCTTGCCTGCCTAGGCTGAGCAATAAGGAGCAGGGATGCAGCTGCTCAGCCTGAATCACAGGCAGCCCCTCCGAAAACCTGTTGAAGCCGCCCACTCGGCTAGGCTTGTAGCCAACTTAACCGCAGATGTCCTTCAAACTAGCTTTGGAGGCCAAACACCCAGAAATGAGGAAGAAGAGGAGGAAGGCAGGACCCTCAAATTCAGGGCTGGGACCCCTGACTGGCATGCGCGCCTGCGCACCCGCGGGGAAGGAGAAACTCCTAACTCTGAGGCCTGCACTGTCTCTGTGGGAGCTGGTCAGCAACTCTCTCTCTCTGATCTTCAAGCCTGAGAGGATGTTTGGGTCCAGTATCCTGCCGGCAGGTATCACCTGTAGTAGTTATCCATCCTTTGCTGCTTTTATGTGCTTTCACCTGAATAAATGCTCACTCGATGTAGTCACCTCGTTCTGGCGATTATTGCCAAATCTTGAGCCCATCTGGAGCAGATGCCAAGGAAATTTTCCATTCAGGAGTGTAAGTATCACCATATTTATTCTGAACAAAAATGCCTCTCGCCTCTCCCTCAACATATTAACACTCAGGTTGACTAGTGGTTAATGCTTTGGGAAGAAAGAATATACACTAAAAATAACGTAAAGAGTTATTGTTAAATTAATTGCTTTCAAGACCATTTATACTTTAGATTGTACAATAATGATTTTGGAAACATTACATTTTTTCATGAGTGCGTGAAATACTATTTTCTTTTTACCTTCTTTTATATTTTTATTTAATATTTTATTTTTCTCCAACATTTATATTACTAGAGATAATAAACAACCAATTCTTATTTGCATTCTCTTCAAATATTTGGGATAACTCATCTTTTTCCAGTTTAAAAATGTATTAAGTGTCTCTTCAGCTGGAAGTAATTCTTTACTTCTGCAAATTCTTTATTCCCTTTTAAAAATATATTTTCTATTTGAACTATAACTCTTTTGAAGTGGAGTGATCAAAGCTTCAATATGCGAACATGATGGTTTGAGACAAAGACATACTAACTTTTGCTGTTTTAGTCTCTTTTTCTTTCCTAATACTTGCTAGCATTTTTTCTGTCTTTTATATTGGTCATGAGTGCTCACCTAAGGAGGAGAACTCCTCACTCTGGTTCCAAGGACCTCTTTCCCCAGCATTAATGAGTAATCTAGCATTAGGACAACCCTTTAGGCAACACATCAAGTATTTTGTTCTATCTGTAATTACAAGTTCCTACCCAAAACCTTGTTATGTATTCACTGCCACTTCATTTCGCAAATCATTCTGTTGTCCAGTAAGTCTAGTTTTCTTACAAATATTTTGTAATTTCTTAGCATGTGTTGACATTATGTAAATGATTCTGCATAATGATTCTGCACTAAACTACCTTTAAAGGACTTTGGATAGCTTTTTTTTTTTTTTTTTTTTTTTAATTTTCTGCCTCCAAAGGTAATTTGTTTATCTATCCTAGTGAGCTAGGCTAGTGCTATGACGCATACTACACTTTGTCTTCTATCTGTCTCACCCAGTTACACCTGTCTAAAATCTAAGAATTTAGATTAAACTAAATAGTAGAACCTAATTCCTTTCAAAGGTTCTTTTTAATGGATTTTCTGGCTCCTTTTCATGGATTCCACAATAAAATAAAATATATTCTATGAGTGGATTGCAGAGTGAATTGCTCTTGGATGATACTTTTTTTTCTCCCCATTAATTCTAAAAGGATACTAGACAACTAGATTAGGGCCATAAATGACAAAAGAGTAATGAATTCCAGCTTTAGTACCAACTGTTTACTGGATATTTTATCTATTTCACCTGAACATGCTTTGCAGAGTTTATAAAACATCATGCTAAAGATGGTAGAGGCTCAGAGTTTATTCATAATTCTTCAAAGAACCACGAAAGGCATTAATATCCCTGTTTCACAAAAATAATTTTGAAGAGGTGACTATACCCCATAAGATATTATGTACACCTGAAAGACAGACACAATGGATGATCCTATTATGGTGGTTTTCCAAATCAAGAACCCACTACACTGAAGGTAGCCCTTCAAAGCCAAGCATAATTCAAGATATGACTGCAGGTTAAAAGGCTTTTAAAAGTTTATATTTATATATATATATATGTATATATATATATATATATATATGTATGTGTATATTCTGTCATAAATGCAATGTTGGTAAAATAATCCCTTTTATGTCAATGCTCTTTGTAGTTTACTAAAGCTTAGGCAAGCCTCATAGCTCCAAGCTTTTTGAAGCAGTATTAAAACCACTTTTAATAGCACTGCTTTCTCTGAAGCTTATCTGTCAATACAATGAGTGTTCTTAGTCACAACAGACTTCTGACATTTTGTTGTTTTTCCCCCATCTATTATTTGGTCATTATTCTATCTTTGTGAAAGTTTTCTTCTCATCAGTCTGCTTTCATCCCCTTTTTAACAGTGGTGTTTACATGCCTTTTTAAAACATGGTTCATTTTATCTGTTTTATATAAAATACAGAGCCATATTCAGAATAAATTCAATTTTACAGGTCTCTGATAAGTTGTGGAGGAGTTAGGAGTCTTACTGAATGAGGTAAGCAGGCTAAAGGTTAGCTTTGCTACAGGGTTTATAAATTATGTAGAGGAACTATACAAATCCTATAGGACCTGTTATAATCCTTCAAGATATTTTAAGAACTTACTGAGATAAAAGGAAAAATATGGAAGTGAGTGTTCCTTTTCTTCTAGTATTTACAGCAATAATTTTTGGCAATAGCTTTTTCTTTAAAAAAAATGCAAGGAAGGAAGGAAGGAAATCTCTGCTAAATCAAAGGTGTCTTCCTCTAAGCTATTAGTATTTTGCTTAAAATAGGTACAACTAATATTTTGAGAGTCCATTTCTGTCCTGGAAAGAGTTAATAAACACATAAAACATTAACGAAACCTATAGTCCTTAATCTTCAATAAAGGTATTACCATAGTCTCCTTTCACTTCTACAGTTTTTGAAAGGACTAGGCATTATCCAATATCCACCTTGATACACAAACCGAGTAGTGAGGGGCAATGTCAGTTGTAGCTTTTTCCTTGAATACCACTCATACTTCTTTCATGGATCCCAATCTTATTTTTTTTTTCTGTCCATATTTAGCACAAAGTTAAATTTCTCAGCACACTTTATTTTTTCCAAAGGAACCAAGTCAATCAGCATAGATGTCTGACATAATTTGAGATGTGCCAGCACATGCAGTCAGCACATATGCCTCGGGACTGTTATGGATTCTGGAGTAGTAGTTGCACACCCTACCCTAAAATGATACTAATGTTTAAGCAACTGAAACTCATCCATTTTTTCTAACAAATTGAAATGAATACATGATTTTTTCTAAAGCCTAATTTAATTTCTGAGATGAAGAGCAAATAACTCTGCCTTTCCTTACTTCTTTTTCTTAATTACCTATCTATGTGAAATAGTCACAGAATCACTGAGGTGGGGAGGTACCTCTGAAGATTTGTGGACTAAAGTTCTACCTTCCTGCTCAAGCAGGTTCAGATAAAATAAGATGGTCAGGGCTGTATCTTGTTGGAGGAGAAGAGTTTCTCTCAGGATGGAGAGACATGAGACAACCTGTTCTACCTTCCATTCATTTGACCATCTTAAAAGTAAAAAATAAATAAAAATCATAGCATGCTTAAGATTGGAAGGGACCTCTAGATGTCATCTAGTCCAACTTCCCTGAACACGCAGGGTCATATAGAGCATGTGACACGAGACTGTGTCCAAACTGGTTTTCAAGATCTCCAGAGGAGATTCTACAACCTCTCTTGACAACCTGTTCCAGTGCTCTGTGCTTGCTGTTAAGAAATTTTTTCTTAAGTTCCTGTGGAACTTTTGCTGCTTCTCCTCACTGCCTCCCGTGAGGAACTTATAGACACTGATTAGATCCCCTCTCAGCCTTCTCTTCTCCAGGCTGAACAGGCCCAGCTCCCTCAGCCTCTCCTTATAGGGCAGATGTTCCAGGCTCCTGATCATCCTTGTAGCCCTGCGCTGGACTCTCTCCAGCAGTTCCACATCCCTCTTGTACTGTGGGACCCAGGACTGGACACAATACTCCAGATGTGGCCTCACCAGGGCTGAGTAGAGGGGCAGGATCACCTCCCTCGGCCTGTTGGAAATGCTCTTCTTAACGCACCCTAGGATGCCGTTGACCTTGTTGGCCATGAGGGCACACTGCTACCTCATGGTCAACTTGTTGTCCACCATG
>NW_010587896.1:350506-360998 GCF_000705375.1 Tinamus guttatus
GGCCCTTGGTAAACACCGAAGCAAAGAAGGCATTCAGCAACTCTGCTTTTTCTGTGTTATTCGTAACCAGGGTACCCACCCCGTTCACCAACAGGCTCACGTTTTTCCTAATCTTCCTTTTGCTGTTAACGTATTTGAAGAAGTTTTTCTTGTTATTTTTAACATCCCTTGCCAGATTGTGTTCCAAACGTGCCTTAGCTTTCCTTGTCGCATCTCTGCATTACCTGACTACGTTCCTGTATTTCTCCCTGGGTGTCTGTCCTTTTTTCCACATTCTGTATACTGCTTTCTTCTGCTTGAGCATTGCCACAAGCTCTACCTGGAATAAAGTAAATCTTTTTTCCTTGTATTTCAGTGTGTGCCCATTGCCTTTTGTCCTGTCACTGGACACCACTGAGAAGAATCTGAATCTGTCTTATTTAATTCTCACCATGATGTATTTATACACATTGACAAGATACATTCCCTAAGCCTTTTTTTTTTTTTTTTTTTTTTTTTTTTTCTGCAAACAATTCCAGGGACCTCTCAGCCTTGTATGAGAGATGACCCAGTCTCTAAATCATGTTTGCAGTCCTTTGCTGAACTCACTCCACTACTTCCGTATCTCCCTTGTACTGAAAAGTCCAGAACCGAGTCTAGCAGATACGGCCTTATCAGAGCTGAGCAGAGGGGAAAGATACCTCCTTCGACCTGCTGGCAGTGCACTTCTTGATGCAGCCCTGGATACCAATGGCTGTCTTAGCCACAAGGGCACATTGTTGGTTTATGTTCAATAGAATAATAGATGAGGAAGGACTTGTTCAGACAATGGTTTCCACATAGCTTTTCACTTTCATCCAGGATATAGTTTGATTGCCACCAAAAGGAGTGACTCTCCCTGCTTTTCTATTTTACCTTTTTGTTTCCCATGGTAGCATTAATATCTGTAACACAGCAAAATGAATTAAAAAATAGAACTGATCTGAATATAAAAGAGCTTTTTTTTGCAGGGCGGGGTGGAGGTTAGTTTTCGTCTGGATTTGTTCCCCTAACATTATTGAAAGAATAAGTGAAATATGAAGAATTAAAAATGGAAGAGAGAGGCAAGTGAAGGACAATTTGAGTTCAATTGCATATAGCGCTTCACTGCAAAGTAACTACAGACAAGTCCATGCAAAAATGAACCAGCAAGATTAGTGGCATCCCAAAATGTGAAAGTGCCAATGTGCTTTAAACACAGGCATGCTGTGTGGGAGACAGGTGAGAAGTTGTCAGAAAACCCAGAATGACATGGAGCATATTCACATTGGTGAAAATGTTTCTGAGTCTGTTTGAAACTTGGCTATAGTTTCACATAACCAAGAAACTTTTCCTTCGTATGGTCAAGGTTTTTCCTTTCATGGTAAGCTCTCTTTCCATTTGGTGTTAGATCACTGAGATAAATTCAATAATGGACTTAGAATTGTAATCTTATTCTCAGGAGATACATATTGGCTCAGCTATTATCCTTAAGGATCCTCTTGCTTTCAGACAGAATATGTGCAGTCCAGTGATGAACACTTCTCAAATTCCTACTCTCAGAAGACAAGCTACTTTTTTATTTTATTTTATTTTTTATTTTTTTAAAAGACTTATCATAATGGGAGCCTATTATACCTGCAACCCATTTATCTGCATTTCTTAAGGAAAAAAAAAAAAAAAGAAAAGAAAAAGAAAAGCTGTTCATTTCTGCTAGCAACCTCATTTCCTAATAAATGCTGTTGGGAGCATGCAGTGAATTATTTGAAACTAACAAAGCCCTTGAACTGCTTTTTCCATCAGCTTATTGCTATCTTCCAAAATACCAGTTTTATATTCTGCTAGAATAGTTAAGTCTCCAGTTCTCGTTTGTACTTATTAGGGTCTGGAATTTGTTCTTTAGAGGAGGATTAAAAGAGCTGGGGATTGATCTTGGAGGACTTTGTTACTTTGTTAGGTGAAATAAGGGTGGATGTAGGCAAAACTGAAAGATCAAGGGTAAATCATGAAACATTTAGCTGCTGGTTGCAGGGAACGCCTTAATTTGGAATCCTTGAGTGTTTTTTTTTCTGACCTGTATTATTTTGTGTTTTCTGTGTATTCCATATTAAATCTCTAGGGTTTCCTCTGTCTGTGAAGATGAATAATCATCCATCAGGGAAGAAAGTCTGACTGAGCAAGCTTTCATGGGATACATTTTTTTCCTTCTGTTGATCTCTGTGATCTTAAACAAAAGTAACTTCTAAAGTGTTTTCTCATACTCAGTGTAAGTGAAAAGGTAACACCTTTAAAAGAAATGAGTGTTTGTATTGATTTGTATTTAACTACAGTTGCTGTCTAGTTCTTCTTAGCACAATTTACAAGCACATATAAATGAGATGCCTCCCCTGGGTTTATATTAGCATTCAGTAAAAATGGCTATGACATGCATTATTTTGCATTTTCTATATTGCAGTTGGGATATGAGAAGGCTGAGAAAATGGTGATATTTCCCCATACACTCTTTTAGGAGATCCTGAGAAATTAATCCCTTACAAGATTACTTCCAAAATCAGGTCATGTGTTTTAGCACATGCACTCAGCAGGCCTATATCACATAAATTCTTCAAAGGTAACATTTTAGAACAGTAAATTATTTGTCTATTGAGTCCCAAATTATGACTGAAAGATACAATATTATGGAAAACTAAATTCAAAATTACAAGTGAATTACTTCTACAGAAAAGAAACAAGATTTATTTAAATTAAATTAATTTAAAGCTATGTTTCAGGATTTGGGAAGCATTTTTTTAAAAAAAAAGTAAATAGAGTTGGAGAAAGAAGAAGAAAAAGCAGCCAACATAGATATCTTTGGGTGAGACATTTGCTTGAAGTGATAGTACACCTCAGAGGGAACTTTGTCTATTTAAACCTTGATTGATTTTATTACAAAGGTCAGACAAAAGAAAAGAAAACTCAGTCTCAGACAATGAGGAATATTCCATTACATTAATTTCTATTACATTACTTTGTACTGTTTCTCTCCATTCTTGGACTGAAGAGCTCAGTTTAAACACCTGAGGAGAGCTGTGAAAAATATATATAAATACATGTGCATGTAAATCTGTTACTCTAATTTTTTTTATTATTATTTTCAATAGAGAAAAAAGGCTGGATTTCAAGGGTAAATGAGATCAGTAGGTAGATCAGCAGGTTTTTTTTTTTATATATGACACTGAGACTGCTGGAATTGTAGGAGTACTGCTTTCCAATAAAATTCATATTTGATCCTTGGTTTAATAAAACTAGTAATTCTAACAGGTATATTTGGACAAGAACAACCCATGTATATAATTCATTTTTTTCCATTCCATTTTCTATTTTTCTACATTCCAAACCTTTGGAAGACAGTGACTGGCAGAGTAAGTGGCAGAAGACCCAGCATGTGAAACTGACCACTTATTCAAAGTTCCATAAGGGTCAGGCCTGAATGTTCCATTTTTGTCAACAACATCTAGCTGTTTCCCCGTCAGTAGCTACTCCAGGTTAGCACAGCTAGTATAAAGAAATAGTTCTAGTAGATTTAAGGGGCCTTTGGGGTCCAACGAGGTTAATAGCATCCAATCCATGCATTTAGCAGCCTTTCATCGGCGGCTCTGCCACATCCTTCCTGGGGCTTCATGTGCAATTTGGAGTGTAAGAAAAACCTTCAATAAATCTATCCTGTTTAATCCCCCCATAAAACTTCAGTGTTTCTCTATACTGGTATCCAACCCTCTCTTGCCTGTTTTGTGGTTATACAAACATTGTTGATAATGACATTAAAAATAGCTGAAACTAAAATGTGTGAAGTACTACTATGTGTAAACATTTATTTTGTAAAGGCTTTGAGGTTGCATGAGCTCTGAGCAGTGAGAATGACTTTTGCATGTGTCAATTGTAGTTTCTTTTTTCTTGACCTCAGCTAGCATAGATAGATTTTTTAGTATATTATTTCAGAGTTTAAGAGGAAAAGAAAAATATCACAGTAGTACTTGGAAAGAGTCAGTTATAGAGAACTTACTTAACCTAGAATGTGTCTCCTCTCTGGTGTCAGTGAGCTATGAAAGATCGTCAGCTTGTAGACTACCCATAAATTAATATCATATCCTCTATTTAGTTATAGGACCACAAATAGTTCATTTGTAAGGGACTTCAGAAGGAACTAGCGGGGTTAAAAGAAGGTTTAGCTAGGAGGTCAGACCACTTTGCTCAAAGTCAAGCAGAAGTAACCGCCTAAATTAAATGCCTAAGGTTAGACAGTGAAAATAGCCTGCGGATGGTTGCAGAGCTTGGAACACTGCTACTGTGATTTGTTGGCAGACAAGACATAATTCATCAGAGGTAGATATGCAGTGTTGTTTTGAATAATCTATACAGGTCTAGATTCAATGCTTGCAGAGATTTCTCCCCTACTCCACATCCATAGCTCTTAGAAGTAATCCATATCCTTAGATGTAGCTACATACCGATGTAGAGTAATACAGTAATCTAAAGACATCTGAGCTGTCCACTGACTCTCCATTACAAATATAAGTAAGAAAAGGTCTGGCAAATCCAGTAGCTCAGAGACATTACTGTAAGCCACACTCTGCTGACTCTTGTTGCATCCTTCAAACTGTCAATCAGCTTGATTTCTTTGGTACACAATCAGAATAATTCTGCTACGATGCTAAATTTTTAAATGTTTATAACATACCTAATGTAAACTGTCTCCTCCTATGCCGCTCCCTTAGCCTTAAAACACAATGTTATAAGACAACTGAGAGAAATCACCGAGCAGTTTATTTATGTAGAAGTGACAATGAAAAGAATAGCTATGGCAATTCTGTTTATAAAATGCTACAACATTATCAGTAGTGATGAACAGACTTCTACCCGTTCTAACTAAATCTGATCTCTTGCAGATGTACTATAGGAAAGAAAACAGTATGAGCATAACATAATATCTTAAGTGCATAAAGAGCCTGGGAGAACAGGGATATAGATATAGAGGTATATATACATAGCTTATAATTCTCTCTGCATCCCTCAAACTATTTGGATCTTGTAACAAGCTTCATCCATTAGATTTGTATTAATTGAGCAAAATAATGCAAAATCAGAGACAATCAGGTAAGATTCGGAGTGACATTCAGTGGAGGTTAAGTAAAAAAAAAAGGTCTGGCATTTTTTGCTTTTGTCAGCTTCAAAACTCTACAATGATCTATTTACAAAGGTTACCCACACCTTCAAGGATACCTAAAATAGGAAGGGTTCAAACATATATGCTTCAGTAATCATTGATTAAGCAATGAAGCCTAACTAACCTTTAGGTTCTATAAATGCCCTTTCTTAAAAAGGGGAGTTTTAGAGCAACCCTGCATGAACCCAAGTGTTCTAAGCTGATTCTTTGAGACAACACAGTTCTGAGCTAAAAATCAAAGTATAGAATATTATTAATACATATGCAATACTTTCAAAATATTTCCTCTATATTCCTGAAGACTATATTGATTAGAAGTAAGAACACGGAACAGTTGTTGATAGTAGTCAGTGGAAATACTTTTAATATTGAAATACTGAGTCATTAGGTCAGTAAAATATAGGTATATACAGAAGATATATGCATATGACTTCATGAAAAATTTTCACTCCACTTATTCCTCCTCTCTGTCTGTACTTCCCAGTGACACAGTCCCATTTATTTTCTTTGTGTAGAAAGGGAGATTCTTATCCTGTTCTTATTAGACACCCTTAAGTTTATCCAATCATAAATTTTACAAGTCTATTCCTTTTTTGTTTTTTGTTTGTTTGTTTGTTTATCTCTTTTTGTTTATTTTCTACTACATCAGTGTGTTTTCTACTGAGGTGTGAGCTGCCTTTCCCCTGCACTACCAGACCTGTCTCAAGATAAACAGTGGAAGTGGGCAGCAGAAACTAGGGTAGTGGAAGTGGATAAACAGACTATCCCATTTTGGCTGTTATTTTGGATACCTTTTTAGATATCTGAAGCTGGCTGACTTCAATTCCACTCTTTACTATCAATATGGTTGCTTTCAATTATGATAGTTATAGTGCTAACATAATAAAAAAAATATTGAGGAAAAAATAAAAAAGGTATATCTAACCTAATTAGAGTTTAAATTAATACCGAATTTCATCTCATTGTATATGGAACAAGCTTATACCACTAAAGATCTTGAGAAAGATTTTGGGATTATAGTCCTTAGTCTATGGCCTGCATGTTGAATACTGTTAAAAAATACTCGTATCAAATATGAATTTGTAACTTGCTTTTAAAATGATATGAAGTGATATGAAATGATATTTAACACCTCTATAAAATATGATAAAACCTGTCTTTGTTGCAAAGAAGCAAAATCTTTTTCAAGTTTGTCTTTCAAAATAGAAATGATTTTGATCCTGATTCCTTATCCCTGTTTCGCTCTTAGGCAACAGCTTTTTTGTTTGTACGTGTTTTTAAACCAAATAAAAAGCATTAAACCATAATCGACACTGGAAAGCTGACGTAAAACTTGTGCTTACTGTTATGTCTAATTCTGCCTCCCGTAATGGGGCGAGAGATTTTAAATTGACAGTAGCTTCAGCAGAAGCTGAACTAGATGCTTAAACTCATACTGTTAGGTATTGCTATTTATTACTATTTCATAGTTACTGTTTAATAGCATTTTACTTGAAGCCAAACCTTTGTGTTTCTTTAATGTGCTTTTCAGAACATTTAATGTTAGAAAGGTTTGCAGTGCAGGATTAGGTAAAGATGAAATAGCTAATAAGAATTGATGGCACAGTAAGATTCACCATATAGCTTATTCTTTATCTTTCATTAATTTCCCCTATGCACTGTTCTCTCCCATCTTATTAACAGTATGACCATTATTTGGTACAGACAGAGCATTACAAATATATTAAGTAGTGCACAAAGAGCTGAAGAAATGGGGAGTGTGGACGATAAAATCAAGAATGCTGTGAAGTAATGAGCTTTTAGATAGCAATTAAACAGTCACGGTGTGTCATGAAATAGCTTGCCTGAAACACTCACACATTTCCCCTAGCAGGTAGAAGTTAGGGAAGAGTTCTTAGGATGTTAAATTAGTTATCATCTTTCAGAAGCAGTCTTTTTATATAGAACCATCATAATCTTTGTTTAGGATCTAATATTACTGTAATATAAACTGTACCAAGCAAACAAGGACAAAAAAGTTTCTAAGCTGTATGGAGTTGAATGCTGTTACAGTGCCTATAGAGAATAAACACCTTATTCTGTTTCCTCAGTTCTTCAGTTATACTTCATGTCCAAGAAAAGTCTGATTTCATTTTGAAATAGTTACATAACTGCTGAAGGCAAAGACAGAAAAATTGATGGCAGAGCTCACAGGCAGTACAGCTGCAAAGAATATTTATTTGAATATGCTTGTAGAAGTGGTTAAAAATAATTTATACTGTTGTTAATATAATATGAAAATGGGAAGAAAAAAGGGTATATTTCTTTTTTCAAAAACTCAGAAGATTTTTTTTCAAGTATATATGAAGCTCTTCAAAGAACTAGGCAGTTGATTACAGAGCTTGCAATTTGACAAGTTTATTGCTGTGGAAGGATAAAAATTTATAATGTTAATGATAGAAGACACTCATACTTGTGTGCCTTTGGAAGCATTACTTGAATTAGCCCAACTTTAACCTAATGCAAGTTGAAAAATAATTATGTAACTGATAGCATATACAAATCAAGATTTTGTTTATGACTAAATCATATTTAATTATATGCATTTACTCTTTTTTTGTAATAACGTGACATTAAAACTACTAACTTAAGAGACCTGAGTCAGAACAGATAAAAAAAAAGGAATAAAAATGCCATAATAAAAATGAAAGGATACCATACTGTTCATTAAATAGTATGTAAATTGAATTACATTCTGAATTGAATATTTTACCACTTTTTAAACATAGTTTTCCATCAAAAGCAGCAATTAAAAATCTATGCAATCACAGAATCACAGAATAGTTGGGGTTGGGTGGGACCTCTAGACGTTTGGTCTAACCCTCCTGCTCAAGCAGGGACACCTAAAGCGCCTAAGTGTTGCATAGGATCACATCTACACAGGTTTTAAATATCTTCAATCTCAGACAAGTATTAATCATAAGTTAAGAGCAAGAAAAGAAAGGATAACTGTGAGATAGTCTGCATAACTGAACAGTCAAGGGTGAGATTCATCTCATTTCTTAGCTGTCTAAAAGCTTGCTGCCTAGTCTAAACTAATCAGATACACTCCATCATTGCCAATAGACATAGAAATATAGCTCCAGAGTGCAATTTATCCCACTTATTTTGAAACTTTACCTCAGAATGGAGTGAATAAGCCTCCTGAATCTCCTATTTATCTTCAATTATCTATGATTAGGAATACTTGAAAATATGGAAAAGCAAACACTCAGTAACCAGACTGCAAAATGAAAAAAAAAAAAAAATGGTGGTGACTGGCTTTGGGGTTCCCACCACATGAGAACATGGAGTTGACCGCCTTGACTTTTGATAGTGGTCTCAGAAAGCCACTGTGCAAATACATTATTTTGAAGCATTTGCAAAGTTCTCTTCAAAATGATGCTTCACATCACAGGTAAGAAAACAATTTTCATGCATAAATACAAAGGAAAAGATAAGGTCCATAATGTGTCTAGAAGAATTTCAAGTCAATTTCAAGAGTTTTGAGATGGACTGATTACATCTTTTTCTTAATAATTATGGTTCTCTGGAATTCTACCTCTGATTTTGCAAAGAATAAAAATGTCATGACAGTCTTGCAAAAGGAACCCTACCTGAGATGATAATGAACTAATCAACTGAACTACATAGACTACTTTTTATTATTAGTAGAAGTAGTAGAAATTTATCTCCAATAGCATAAGAAATCTATTGGCTGCTACATGTGTACCATGTTTCACCATTTTTATTCTGGATAAATTTGATATACTATAAGAAAATTTTAGTTTTAAAATGTCATTGCTCCTAAAGACTGATCTGTAATTTTGTGCTCTGATAAACCAATATGGTCAATTAATGTGTGGGTCACTACCTCTGGCATATATTATCTTTTCATTCTTTGGCCATCAGTTGAGTAGACAAATTGCTCATGAACTCCTAATATTAAATGTCTGTTTTTCCCTAAAATAAAGCCACTGACTCTATAATGCGTGCCTTGAATTAGATATTTTTCCTCGGCATTTCACTTACAAGTGAGAGGATGTTCAGCATATTTCTGTTTATAATTATATAGACAGATCATTCAAAGCTCACACTGTACTTCACTTCTATAGCTCCACATAATTGGTTTCAATCTTAGAATGCTAAAGGCCAATAAAAATGGACAATTACTATTTTTTATTAGTTCAGTTAGAGCTATATAAACTTTGAAATTTCTAAACTCTTGAAGAACTAATTATGCCTGAAGGTAGTTTGTCAACTTACATGTACCTTGATTTATATCTTTGCCTCTGACAAAATAAAAAAATATATTTTAATTACAAAATTAAAAAGTCAGAGTCAAGAACTTTTGAAAGGATCAGCAAAAGAAGGCTGTCTAGCAGCTAATAATTATTCAGCAGAGTTTCAAAAGTGTTCATACATTGCAGGAAAGAAAAGGGATCAAGGTGCATGTCAGTTGGGATTTAGGAGTGCAAAGTGAAATTTAGGTGCCTATACTTTTATACCTCCATTTTCACAAAACAGATTGCTCATTTCAGCTTCCAAATATGAAGTGAATCAGCATCAACAATGCATGTAGCTCAATATTTATATTATTCTGAAACCCTAAGTTTATAAATTAGGCATTTTAACAACACTGAACAGTCTGTCCAGCAGGATTTTGGAGATCATATATAACCCTCATGATCAACACACACATATCAGCTATTGTTTCCTCTTCTTTGATTAATGTTTTATATTACCACTATTTCAACTCTTTGCCTGCAACTCAATCTGGAATGAAAAGAAGTAGCAATTTACACAGGGGCACATAGCTCTGTAGATAAAGTGTAGATGGAGTGGCAGCTTCTTGAATAGTAACGTTTTTGAGGTGGATCTTCCTGCACCTTATCCTTATGACTCCTTCCATAACTTCAAAAGTCTTTGAATCTCTACAGCCTTCTAATAGATTTTGAATTAGAATAAGGTAACTTTTGAAACAAACAAAAAAAAACATAACAACAGATTTTCCAGTTGATACATATATATATATATATATAAATCTAAACAATTCTCTTTCCCATAGTCTGTACATGAGACCAGCCTTTCCTTCAGACTTGATTTTAGTCCATTGGCTTTCACCATCATCCCTTTTGCAACAAACTGTATTATTTACTCACCACTGATCCCTTCAGGAATGTCACAGTTTCTCTGTCACATGTTCCTCCAGGGCTCTGGATCTAGGCTGTGCTTAGGCACTGTACTTGCTGCATCTTTCCCACTTGCCCCCTG
>NW_010587896.1:361034-385719 GCF_000705375.1 Tinamus guttatus
TATTATTTCATCTGCCATAGATGGGATAAAAAACAAAGACATTGACAGCACAACGCCTAAGAGATCCCGATTCCTACCCACTTCATGAAATTCAGGTTTGAGAATTATTTTGTAGAAAAGGTGTTATGAAAAAGAAATCAATGAGATTTTAGGGTTATACAATACTTGGTGCCTTTCCTAGGCTTTGTACTGCACTCTGTAGTGCACATCAAAACCTGAAGATCTGACCCAAGCCATTCTTTAGTTATTCCCAATGAAACAACTTAACATATTTATAACTGTATTGGAAATGGAAATTTCTATGATCTGTAGAGTCATAAAAATCTCCTGCGAGAAGCAGAGGCCAGACCTTGAGAAAGAAGATGTTTGCTTGCCTAGGCTGAGCGATAAGGAGCAGGGATGCAGCTGCTCAGCCTGAATCACAGGCGGCCGCCTCGGAAACCTGTTGAAGCCAACAAATCGACCAGGCTTGTAGCCAACTTAACCACAGATGTCCTCCAAACTAGCTTTGGAGGCCAAATACCTGGAAATGAGGAAGAAGAGGAGGAAGGCAGGACCCTCGAATTCAGCGCTGGGACCCCCGACTGGTGTGCGTGCCTGAGCACCCAGGGGAGAGAGCTGCACAACTAGAGGTGGAGTTTGTCCGCCCCCCGGCCTGCCTCCTGGGTCGTGCTGACCCTACGTGCCAGGATGCACCGGGCATAGAGAGGACAGTGAGGAGAGAACCAGCCGGGGAGAGGAGAAACTCCTAACTCTGAGGCCTGTGCTGTCTCCACGGGAGCCCGTCAGCAACTCTTTCTCTCTGATCTGCCAGCTCAAGAGGATGTTCGGGTCCAGTATCCTGCCGGCAGGTATCACCTCGTGAGTAGTTATCCATACTTTCCTTCTTCTATGTGCTTTCACCTGAATAAATGTTCTCGTTCTGCGTGATTATTGCCGAATCCCAAGCCCATCTGGAACAACTCAGACATGTGACGTAAGAAAATATTCTGGACACAATTATTTGTGGTTGGAGTGTATGTTTATGGACTGTATAGGAACTATGCTTAATTTTAAACAACAAAAAGCAGTAAGTATAAAAGAAGCTAGCTGGCAGGTTCTGCTGAGCCATATATCTCTGAATTTACATTGCATTTAGCTGTATTTGCATTTTAAATAGAAACTTTCTTTTTATTCGCAATTTGCTTTTTATAACAAACCATTACTTTATCCTCTCTTGATTTTGTTTTACATATAAGTATATTCTATTTTACTATATAAAATTATGGGATGTAGAGTGAGTTGTTATCTGGTAGAGATTTTGTTATCTGATTTGGCTCATGAAACGTTTATTGGGATTCTTCCTATTTATTTATTATTTATTTATTTTTCTTGCTTGACCAGATAACTAAAACTGGCATAATGACTTCAGGTAAAGGCAGTAGCAGTATTTGTCTATGCATTTTTAGTATAAAAAAAAAAAAAAAAGCTTTTTTTTTTGAGTCAAAAATTATAAAAGATAGACTAAACACCTCTCCCGTCTTTTGGAAAATCACTATTGCAGATTTTTTTCTTTTTTTTTTCCATAATTCCAATGTTACAACATGGAATCAATTTTCACTAATTCTGTTCTTCAGTACCTTAGATCATTCAGAATAAAAGGAAATTTTCTAATTCATTTCTGAAATCCCTGTTTCCTTTTTGATGAAAGTTAAATACTTTTAGCCTTACTACTTTAGACTAACAATTTGGAAAAGTTCTTTCAAACATCTCTCTCTCTCTGTTCTGAAAACATCGCCCTAAACTTGGACACTATGACAAAGCTGTTTGTGCGGTGTAAAGGTCAGTGAATTGCAACTATCAGAAAGAGTCAAAATGCACTTAGTCAGAACAGATTGGTGGGATTCTTATTACTTACTTTCCAATAGTAATCTCAAATAAAAACCAAAAATAGGTCCAATGTCTCAGGCATTAGCAATCAGGTTCACTGAAAGAATGATACACTTTCTTTGTTTTTCCTTTTAATTTTCTTTTTATTTTATTTTTCCTAATTCACAACATCAGTTTGGAGACTTTATCTCTTATTCATTTCTGATGAGGAAGGCAGAGAAATTCTCTGGTTCTAAATTATAGTGTTTGGTCCTTAAGCCAGAATCTTTGCAGGAGGCTAATCTTTCTTGATGGGGACATCATTACTGTCAAGAAGAGAGACAAGCCAGCAACAGAATACTGAATTTTTGATTCTTGTCAGACACTGAAGTTTATTCTCTAGTCCCTCTAACATGTAAATAGGACAGCAGAAAATCAAAACTGTATTATGTCTGGTAAACATCATCAAAAATATAGGCATTTCAAGAAAAAGAATATTCTGCCAAACAAATCTTTTGACTCTGTGAGACAGCAGGTCTTGGCAGCTTCTGTCAGAAAAAAAAAGTTAATCAAAAACTGAGGCTAGGAATTCAGGCAGCCAGAGCTGCCATTTTGTGCAGTGCACAAAAGAACTGGTGACCGTCAATTCTTCATTTCTCAAGGAGATGTACAAGTTGGGGTTATGCACATGAGGATGTCTCCCTGGCTCCCAAAAGTGAATAACTCCTTGACATGTTTAACTTTGTGGTTCAGAACTTTCCATCTCAAAACGTTTTCAGGAGATATCTATTCCTGACACTTTATTCCACGCCCCTCACCTGTTGAGAAGCAATTTCAGATGTTTGACTAAGATGGGGACCCTAACTGTTTGAGTTGATTCTTTGTCTGTTCAAGCATGGAAATAAAATTTCTTAGGCCGGTCACAGAGCTGCACATTTGCACTTATTATTCGAAACAGGCATAATGCCTGTCTACATAAGAAGTCTGGAAAGTGCACCTACTAATCTGGTGTTTGGATTTCAATCCACAGAGTGTTTCCTATCAGCTAAAATAATGTAAGCTTCACATATATAAGCACCTCTTCTAAATGAATCATTCTATGAGCCCAGTAGATGTAAAGCCATTTTTTTGTGGCATGTAAAAGTTAAAGATTATGCCTTTATGGAAAACAATTGTAATAGATTTTAAATGAACTGAAGTCAGTCTTGTTATCTAGCATAACATATATATCAAAAATAGCGGTATAAATTGTGGAGAGTATATTTTTAAAACCACTGTCAAATTCAAGATAGGAAGATATTTATTATCAGATCAACCTCTGGATTTGCAGAAGAGAGAGATTTTTCAATTTCCCAGTTCAAGTGAACACTTCTGGAAGTCAGAGTTGGGTTAATAATGTGAAAGAGTGAGGTATTATATTGCAGAATATTTCCGAGGTCTGCTGATCCTGTACTTCATGGGTTGGTATTTCAACATTAACTTTATGTTTTATCTTAAAACATTAGTATCTCTGAAAAAAAAAAGTTTTTTTTTTTCTTTCATAATAAAAAACTAAATTAAATCATTTTTAAGTGAAAAGATAATTTTGATCATAATACTTTCCATAACAAGCCTATGAGCCTATGAAGGAAAAAAAAATCTCAAGAGTTATGACATCATTTTATAACTTGGGATCACTGATTTTTTTTTTTTAATTTGAATTTCCTTTGTTTTCTGAATTTCCTGCAATTTCTGACAGATGATTTAATTCTGAACCACTTCTTCCTGGGATGGGTTCCTGTGGAAGTACCATCTTCACTCCCACTTGAGAGTGGGAGTACCCTAATAGGAAGGGTATTGCAAATAGTTCTGAGAAAAGTTTTGTTATTCTTACCTAGAAATAAGAAAAGTTACAATTCTAAGCTCCTACATGTTGGACTCTAATTCCACAATAACTTAGTGCATGAATATCAGACTCTGTTAAAGATGAACAGGAGAAGTAGGGTCGTTTTTCTTGGTATATTTGCTAAATGGTTCCACAAATCAGTCTGTTTACTCTGGGCTAAATCCATACTTTTGGATTTAGGAACAAAGGAGTGTCACTTAAGTATCTCTTAAGCGGGGGAACAAAGGCTATGTGAGCTATAAATGTTACCCAGAAAACTCATATGCAATAGGAAATAGAGAAGTACCAGATTAGAAGAAAAAAAACATCAACATGGCAGAGTGTTTCTCCAGTTTCTGTTATTCTCGATGTTTAATTGCCAGCAGCTCATGCACATTCACTAGTTGTTTTGGCATCTTACATCATAAGGATGAATTTTATCAGACTTACTACAAAATGATTTGAAATGATCTTCTATGAGAACAGTCATTCAGACTATACTTTCAAAGCATGTAAATCACTTTGATTTAATTAATGTAATTTTGCATATACAAAAGGCATTATTAATTTAAAGCATCAATTCTGCTAATTGACAGTGATGTCTAAATATATATATATACATATATATAATATATACACACATTTTTTCCATTTGTGTTATTTATTAAGTAGTGTTCTTTCCACTGCTGCTGGTCCCTAGGGTACAGGAAGAACTTTAGCATCTCTCCTTGGATGATTAATATATATAATTTCTCTGTCTGAGACAGACAGAAGCATGAGCTGTGGGCTATTTGAAGCCACTAAGAGTGACAGTAGTTAAATGCATTCTTCAGTCTCTCAGATAAGAATTCTGGATGGATAACACCATTCAAGATCTCCCTTGTCATAACAGTAACCTTTTGAATGACTTAAAATATTTGTAGCAAACTTTGGCAATAAATAACTGGAAACAACAAAACATTCACTTTCCTGCAGTGAACAAAACAGAAATTGCAACAGAAATTGCAATTGCTG
Organism: Tinamus guttatus; assembly: GCF_000705375.1. The sequence continues at coordinate 365,761 of NW_010587896.1, forward strand.
ATATGTTCAGCACTAAAGAAATATTGTTCCCTTAGAGACCTGACTAGATATGTCCTTATTTCCGAAATGTCACCATATTGCAAAACAAACAAACAAACAAACAAAAAACACCAACTCTGCTGTTCCTGATTCAAATAGAGGTATATAAATGACACTAATTTTTTTGTGTGTGTTAGAAGTTACACTTTAAAGATCTTTATCTTCCCCCACAACAGAAATTGCTCTCAATATCGTTGCATAGGTGTTACTAGTATATATGTTCATACAAAGAGAGAGATATGTGTTTTATAATTCTCTTTACAAGCATTTCTCAAAGCTTTAGTCTGAGATAAAAAGAACAGTCAAAATCACCACAGCAAAATGGTACTCACAGAAACCACAGAGGAACTAAATAAGAAATCGCTCAGCTTAATCTATTATTTGCTTAATTGCTTAACCTATTATTTGATTCTCAGAAGAGAAGGATACAGCAGTATAGCATTACTTTTCATTTTAGGGGGGTTTAAGGACTTATGGTATGATGAAAAAAATACAGGCTAACCAACTGATGTGTTTACTACATAAATTTTAAAAATTACATAGACATAGAATTAGCATGTCCAGTGATAAATATGCTGGGACGAGAGTAAGTCCTTGTGGTTTCCTTTTTAGAGGATATTCAGAGAAGGAAATACTGATCCTTTTGAAGAAGTTGGTAAGTACGCTAATCATGGTGACTCAGTCAAGGTAGTATCAGTGTTTTCAAATGAGTTCTCCTGGGACAGAAGGCAAGGATTTCAGGAAAAAATGATACAGATAAAGGGTCAAGCTTCTCAGTGGAATGGCAGTCCACAGAATCCTCCAAAGGTATGTATTAATTTCTGAGCTGTACAGAATATTCAAATATGAAAAGGAGAAAATTTGCAATTGATACACAATTATTCAGTACAGTCAAAACTGAAACATAAGACAGTGATATTGAGTGCCTCTGTAATAAAAGGAAAGGCAAAATTAAATGCTGATATGCACAAGTTAGTTGATAGTGAATACCCTAAGCAGCAATAACGGTATCTTGTTTAGTGGTTATTACTTGTTTTCCATTCCAAGAAGTAATGCTGAATAAAATGACTCTCAATAAGGAAAAGAGCCATAAAATTACTAACAGTACAGAGAAAATGATTTACTATTTATTTTCAAAATGGAAAAAAAAAAAGGTTAAGAGACCATATTGCAATGAAAGAATGTACTATTTGCACACTGCATATTTATATTATAGAGTTAATTTCTACCAGACCTTGTGGAACCCATAGGCATAATCCTATGGCCAATCACTATTGTTATACGCCACTGTGGTGAGCAGCAGTGCTCTGAACTTGCTCCCAGCAAGTCCGGAACAGGGGAAGAAAGTAAGTCAGAGCTTTGGATTTTCCTCAGTCTATCACCTGCAACTATTTGCTGGTGCTTTTTTTTGACACATTTTCCACAGATGGGGAAAGCTCCATTTATTGGAGGTAGAGAGATACAGCAAAAAAAACTAATAAAAACATCTCTAATTTTTGCAGCTTGACTTGGTGTTTCTGCTCTATTTCAGCTAGCTTTGCAGTCTGCCACTCACAGCAAAATATTTCATCTGGGGCTGAGTACTTCCCCCCACACCTCTGAGGGTTTGACTGCAGTGCCTAAGGTCAGCTCTGATACTGGGATCAGGCTGCTGGGAGGAGACTGGCAGGAAAGAGTTGGGAGAATAAATAATTTGGGCCTTCCCTTTTTACTAAAAAGCTTCTTTTAAGACTCTAAGGGCCCTTGCTCCCAGGCTGTGCTACAGTGTGCTGGACCATGCACCTCAAAGCAGGCAGAGTTTTTGACTGGTCCCTGGACCTGCCTCTCGGAGAGCTGTGGAGTTGCCATCAGTCAGTGGGCTCTTGGCTAATCTGAGTCACCACTGGCACTGTGGGACTGTGATTTGGGCTGGTGAGTCTTGGCCCTGGCCTGCCTGCTTTAATGCTCTTAATTCTCCCCATCAAACATTTCTTCATCTTTCCACTTCTCCCTAAATATTGTTTTACTCAGGTTTTTCTATACTCTTCTATTTTGTGAGAAAAAAAGGAGTTTTAGTTTAAATCTGTAGAAATGCAATCACTTTATCATCAATCTCTTTGAATACTTATGAAAGCCAAACAACTCAAAGCTTTCCCACAATTAAATTTTGCACACACACAATGGCAAAATTTTTCTCCCTCTTACTTTAACTGCAGGTGTAGAGCGAGGGGTGGAGAGAGAAGGAAAGAACAAAAATAAAAGCAAAACAACAAAACCAAAACCAGAGTGAACTGGAAATCATAAAAAAAGCAATTATTTCATATTATGTTATACTGGCAAATATTAATTTCACCTTCACTTTCCTACCATCATTAATATTCCTGCTATTTTCTTTAAATGCATGCTAGTGCATGATCACTTTCTTTTATTTATGAATAGCATCTTCCCAAAGTCATCTTTTGCCTATTGTAGAGGTTACTTGAAACATAATTTGCAGAAGCGTATTCTGACCATATTTTTTTTTCATCAATTCAAACACAGTAATCCTCCTGAGGACTGTGTTATCCCCATGACCTTTCCATCTTCTGCTTTTTATTCCCCATTCACAGATGATTTCCTTGCAATTTTCTATAGTTTAGAGTTCATTATCCTACTTGATAGCTCTACAGTGTTACAAATTTTTTTTTTTCCTATATTGAATGGAGATTTTGTGTAACCCGTGTTTTGACTGCAGTATGCAATTGTTTGCTACAGGCTGACTGCAGCGGTTATATGTTTTAGAAGAAATTTAAAACTCTTGCTTCTCTCCACATTTTCCCCCTGTTATAGGAAAGTACATGGACCAGGTGGAAGGCATGCAATATTTCCAAATAGATTTGTTTGTTATTCACATGAATAGCAAAGCTGAAGTTTCAAGCAGTAACATCCTTATGCTCATATGAATGACAGTTGTCTCACATTACCTTACAAGGAACAATTTCATAGATAATCAACTTTGCATAAATGAGGCTCAAATTTATACTTAAAATTTTGAATAAAAGAATATTTGTCATTATATGAATCATTGAATATCACTGAATTACAAATATTATGAATTACAAATGAATGAATAACTATATTATTAATATTTAATTCTATTTCAAAATAGGCAAACTGCTTGAAAATTACTGAAATTTATGCTCTTAATTCACAAAGCCCCTTCCAAAATTTCTGTAAGATGATACATGGTCTATTATATTGAAACCCCCCCCCAAAAAAGGAAAACATTGCAAATACACATGTTGGTAGTATAGTCTGCATGGTCTTGATCATTGGTGTTTATTTAATTCCCTATCGCTTAAGTGTTTAAGCATAATGTTGTTTGGGATATATATGGGTACACAATACCTTCCCCTCCACATCATCTTCCAATTCTTCCCCTCCAAAGAAAAAAGGAAATTAACGTCAACTTCGTCTTGCTGAGACTATATTATTTTGGAAAAACATCAAAACCCACAGAAACTTCAGCTGTTTAATTTCCCATTGTCTTCAGTGTATGGTCATGAAAATATATTTTGTGGAGGAGTGATAGTTTGGTACTAGAGTCATAGAAGATTATGCATACAATAAATTTTTGTCTCTTAACATGATTTAGTATAGGAAAATATAATAAAAAGCCTTTATTCAGTGAAACATTTTAGCACTCATGTTTTGTGTTTGAATCTTTATGTATTCTTGTCTTTACAAAAACAATAGCGCAGTACACAGACTGCTGTATATAAAGATTTCAGTGATATCTTTCTTCATTCATTCGCATTCTGGCAAATGTGCTAGACGAGAGAATCCTCTGGTTGAAATCTGAAGGCAGTCAGTTAGAGTTAATAGAATTACTCTGGCATTTTTATCTCTTTTTAGCGAAAGCCAAGAATCCCAGAGACAGTGAGATAAAAGCTCAGATATAACACATATAAAACTAAGGTAAAGTGAAGTTTTTGAAGGGAATTTGCAAAATAGCCTAAAGCTTTCCTTGGCACACCATCAAGCCTAATCTAGAAAGGCCCTGAGATTCAGTTGGCAGGCTCAATACCCTGGATCCCAAAGAGCAGCAAGCAAAAGATGGTGAGATATATTTAAATTCCTACCCATTTATTTATTTATTTATTATGTTCACTTAACATTTAACCACATAATAGTGGGTAAGGACACATCTTGCATTATGCCAGATGCAAACTTTATTATTATTCCCAGGTTGCTCTTACTCATCTAACATCTTACTCAACTTGATAGACTTTTTTTTTTTTTTTTGGCATTGTCATACAACTGTTTTTCAATAGGAATTTTCAAAAGAATTCTGAGAGCGCATTTATGAATTCAAGAAATAATTTCTGAAATAATTTCTGGAGAATAGCTCTTTCTTTTCTGTTTGAGTTTTCTATCTTAAAAACATAATGGAGTTCTGAATGTTTTATACAGAAATTTTATAGTACTTAAGGACAAGTGAGCAGACTTTTCTACAGTTTTCAAAGACAGTTAGAATTGTTTGTTAACAGAGGTCATCAGCTGACATTTTTTAGTATCAGAGAAACTATATAACCACACAGGAGCACATAAATAGTATAAGTGTATCAGAAAAAAAATGATATGGATTTCTGAAGTAAAAATACATTTCACAGAATAGAGTGTAGAAATTGATATTTTCATTGAAGCTATTCCATGATGCAAGTATGCAAGACTGTAAAAGTTAAGTATGCAACTGTAAAAGACCTTTGCAACACTAGACACCAAAATGCCTAAAAAATATTAATTCAGTAGGAAACAATTCTGTGATTTTTCTGAAAATATTCAGCCATGCATGATACCATCCCAACCTTTACAGAAGAGTTAACTGAATAATAATATACAGAAAGTTAGAGAAAGTATAGAAAGAGTTAAAGAAAGAGTAAAGAAAAATATCAATGCAGATATATTTCCCACAATGAATGTGAACCACTCTATTCACAAATTAATGACAGTAAATTAATGAGGTTAAGGAATCCTTGCCTAAAGATACTTACTTTTAAAATAAAATATTTCTACTCCCCTCCTCCCACCTTTCTATAATTGCTTTGAAATGCCTATATTAAAAAGTACTGCATTTAACAGTTCTATGCATTTATCTATTAGTTTATTTATAAGCAAAAGAAGGATACTATAAAGTAGTAAATCTGAAGGTGTGAATAGAACTGAAACATTAAATTGTTTATTCAAAGCGTTTTTTTTTTTTAAAGACCAATCAATGAATATTCTTTTGCAAATACTCATTTAGAAGGAAAATTACTACTTAAAACACTTTCTGTAGGTTAAAGAGAGGAGAAGGACAAAAACTAGTCAACAGACACAACTTTTCTTTGCACTTGTAATTCCTGTGGTGAGAATAGATTTATTATTCTTGATAAAAAGTTAATCAATACAAATTTTAGGTAAAAACATGCAGGCAAACAAATAGAAAACAAACAAAAGAAAGAGACTGAATGAGGACAAAATGAACATTTGAACAGGGAAAATAAGTTTTTTCTAAGCTCCATATCTGATCAAATGTTTTTTATACTCCTGAACCGTCAACATTTTACAAAGAAATTTGGGACAGTCTCATAGTCGGACAAAGCTCAAGTTAATCACTGCCTAAACAAAACAAACAAATGCTAGTATTTCATTTCAGAAAGTTTTAATGAAATATTTGCCTGTATTGTTTTGTCCTTCTTAAAAGCTATCAACTTAATTTTCTTCTTTCCTATTCATATCTAGTCTTGCACAGAATGGTAACATGTATTCTGAGGAAAAAAAAAAAAAAGGCAATATTGGAGAGGAAAACTATTCATTCAGTTTACTCACGCAACTTCAATAAAAGTTGTGTATGCATTACAAACAGCAAAAGTTATTTCTCATCTATTCTGAAAGTTGCACATCTGTGACATTCGCAAAAATTCAAGTAAGAGAAAGGGATTTATCTTATAGAAGCTCATTACTCGATATGCATTTAATTTGCTTTCTAAAAGAATAGTCTTCACATAGTCATGATTTGGAACTATGAAGGCAATTTTTGTACAAATGTTTCAAATTCCTACACATCTATATATGATACATGATTATAATACCTTTATACACACATCTATATATCTATATAAAAATCATAAATATAGATACATATAGACATACATTTTTTCACCATAGTTGTCTGTTTTATCTAGGGACAGATCCAAATAAGAAATTCAGTAAGCCATTCAGCCCAAAATGAAAAGAAGAATCTGAAGGTGATTAGACAGAGCTTCCAACTCTCTCTTGTTTGACCAGACACTAATCTTTGGGTTGCCTGCTTTCTAATTAGGGTGAAGTCTAATTTAAATAAGATATGACTCATGTGTAAGTTAAGGTCAAGAAACTAAACGGAAAAATTTTCAAAGTCTAATGGGGTCCTTCCTCAACTTCTTCCTATAGATGCTCCAGTAAGGAAGGCAGAAAGAGGAGCCAGGTCCCCTCCCTAAATGCCAAAAGAATTGTTTCAAAATGTGCCAGATACTTTCATCCACCTTTTATAAGTAAAATAATTCCCCATTTTGTGAGTGAAGCATTTTCTCAGAAAGCAGGAGAGTTTTTAAGGCCTGTAAGAGAGTCCCAAAAAAGAAAAAAGAAAAAAGAAAAAAAAAAAAGGGAAGAAAAAAAAATCCCTGCTGGCAATGATGACTGCTCTCTAGCTGTTTTGCTTACTAAGTTGTGATTGATTCAACTGATATTGAAACATGGGGCTGTAGAACTGGGAGGGTCATTAGGGTCATTTGTTGCTACCTGGAGACACAGATGATAGCATTCTGCTCTCCTAGTAAGTTACTTTATGTGTTGCTAGTGCTACCTGTCATTTCTGTTTGCCTGGGACATGTCAAATATACCTATGGGGTTGCATAAATAATAATTAGGATATTGTAGAATACCAAGTTTCATGTATTGCTTTCACCAGAGTGACAGTCACTTTCTGCTTCACTACTTTTATTGCCATCAGCATCTAAAGTCTTTCCAAGCTTCAACATACTTAGTGAGCTCAATGTAAAAGGAGTTTTTCCTTGAAATAGTTTAAAATGAACACATTTGACAAAAGAAGACAGGAGGTCACATTGAGAAGACTGGTTTGTGTTATGTTTGTAGTCTTGAAAATGTAGAAGAGAGAGGAATTAAATGCAGGAACTCTTAAAATAATAACACACTAAGTATACAGTAGCTTCATTCCTAATCCCCTAGAGAGACTTAGGTAATATTCCAGCTGTAGTTGATTATTTCCTTTCCTAAAATTCTCCTCTCTTTGTGACAGTTAAAAGTTAAATAAATAATAATAAAAATAAAGTTCTTTAAGGTAAGCTGTTCTAAAAGAAAGTGACACAGCTTAAAAGCTAGAAAAGATATCTCTAGATCCCTTTTTGTCCAGCTGAAAAACATTTTTCCATTTTCTGGTCTTGGAAGCATTTCTTCCCTTTTTTTTTTGTACTTAAAATTCAAATATAACCACTGTAGGATAAATCAATAAATGTTTATTTCAATGAATCACTCTCTCTATTCTCATTGCTAGTTTAATTGTCAGGATCCCCAGAACAGGTGGTCATGGCATTTAATTGAATCTGTCAGTTTGACATTATAAGTAAAACAATACAGTGAATTATGTTTAATCACACTATTCAGTGCACTGGAGTTTACTTGTTCTGTGCAAGCACCTCTTCCAGCACATCTAAGCCACAGTCAGAATTTTACAAACAAGTGCTATAGAACGTAATTTGATGCTAGAGGTTTCAGTAGGTTAATGTACCTTGATTAAAGCAGTGAAAAATATTAATAGAAGGATAAGGGAGGATCATCCTCCTAAAATTGTGTGTCAGGAGATTTGCAAGATACCTTTACTGATTTGCAACATAGAAGACCCTGCCCAGAATTATGAAGTTTACTGTGCTATTTACATTGTTATTTTGTGTGAGATATTATTTTAAACAGTGCACATGTTTTCTATGAAACATACACACATATATGCAGTTTAACATGCAAGAGAGACACCTCTTCTTCCTATTAGGGATAGAAGAGACATCAGACACACAGCAAAGTCCTGACCCTTATAATGTAGGATGCCATGTCTGACTGGAGGCATGAAGTTGCTGAAATTTGTAATAAAATATTTGTTCATGTCATTGCAGAGAAAGAAAATCCATCAATATAGCCTTTTTTCTTTTCTGCCCTTTCCTCTTGATGTGCCTTTCCCTAACATTTCTCTATATAATTTTGTCCTCACTTATTTTATCTTAATTACACTATTTTTCCATCTGTTATGTTCCCATCTGACAACCATTTTTTTTATATATTTGAATACAGGCACTGGTCAAAAGGATACTCGTGGAACCTAGAATCTAGTCCCATACTCATGGGACCATCTATAACAGATCAATAAAAAATGAGTAAACTTTTGTACACATAAGAAGATGCAGAATGATCAGGGAGGCTTAAATTTTTTCCTAACCACACTGTCATGCAATGCATGTGCTCGCATGTTGTATGAGAGACTCACATTGAAATGTCAGTCTCTCCACACGTATTGCCCTGCAAAATCAGGTCTCAGGGCAACCCTCCCAAGGGTTCATCAGATTCAGGGTGTAGATAAAGCATTTTATTTTTCCTGTTATATGCAGCTTCAGAATCAAAATGTTTCAGCAGGTTTTCACTCTGAATGTTTGGAAAAAAAAATTACATGCTGCAGTGAGTTTGAAGGAGACAGCATGGAGTAATGTGATAACACTAAAGGCTGTATTTTACTAGTCTGGTAAATATGCTTGGTACTCTGGCATTGATACCAAGTGATATGGGATGACATCCTTTTGAAACACTGTGACCGATACAAATTATTTACTGGAATGTTCCTTGGCCAGTACTATTTCCTAAGCCATACCAGGGAATTGATTGGAGAAATACTAGTGTGTTAGGCCAAAATGATTTTAGGGACCCTGCTAACAATTGAAAGATACAAATGTTTTTTATGTACATTACCTCTTATTGTTTATCATATAGACAGTTAAAATGAATGTAATTTGTCAATACAATAGTGTATCTAACCGTGAAAAGCTGATTCTTGGAGATTTGAAGGGGAATTTAAAATGGAAAAGGAAAGCAGCATTCAGAATAAGTCATAATCTTGTCAATATCCTATTGTGTATTTCACTGAAATGTCTGAGGCAGACATTTTTGGATATGGGATCTTCATCCTGAGGTCTTTTAATTTTGTGGATTGTTTTGTTGACTCTGATAATCTGAAAACAAATATATTTCTCCCTGTTCTTTCTGTTTTTATTGTGGTAGCAGTACAAATGAAATGCTGAATAGAAAAAGAGAAATTACACATATCCCTGAAAACATCACCATCACATACATTCTCATATAATAGTAGAAAAAGAGAAGATCCATTTCAGTCTGCAAGTAATTGAAAATAAGATAGCAAAAGTCTCATGTTTACTCAGTAAGCATCTCCACAACAGACAGACACGTGAGCTGTATATGCCCGTACTCCAATGGTCTACTTCTCCAAAGGAAGTACTTCTAAGGGCATCATGCTCTTTCTACATGGAGTGCATTAGCCAGTGCACATGTCTGCAAGATACAGAAATAGAACAGAAACCTTTTCTGTTTTCAAAGTTATATATGTGTATATATATATGCACACGCACATATGAAGAAAAAAAAGATAGATTTAATTCTCACACATTCAGCAGAACTGTGTTATAGATTGCCAGATATGATGTGCTATGGAAACCAGAGGGTATTCCTCCTTTCCCAGGCCTGTAATTTTGAGGCTGTAGTTCCTCATTCCCTGGCCCAGTCAGTATGGAGGCTGATGACAGACACATTGCACACAAACATAAACACATACGCAATAAATATGCACAAATTACCAGACATACTGATGAACACATAAAACCTTTACCAGCACCAAATAGAAAAACAGGACTTAGGCAAACAGCGCAGCATGTTTCTTGATCTCCTTCCTCCTCACCAGTTGGTAAGGGCTGAGTTTTACTGATCTCAGTTGAAGTAGCTGGTCTTCTCAATATCAAGCCATCATGTATTTATACAAATGGATAGGATTGCCCCCGTCTCTTCTCTTCATCAGGTTGAACAGTCCCGGTTTTCTAAGCCTCTTCTCATATGAGAAATGTTCCAGTCCCTTTTTCATCTTTAGGACTCTTTATTGGATTTGCTCCACTGTGAAAATATCTCTCTCGTTCTGAGGAGCCCAGATTTGGACACAGCATTCCAGGTGTGGCCTCACCAGTGTGGAGAAGAACATCTTGCTGGCAACATTCTTAATGCAGCCCTGAACACTATTGTGTTTCTTTGCCATGAGGGCAAATTACTGACCCATGTTCTACTTGTTGTTCACCAGGACCTCCAGGTCCTTCTCTTCAGGACTACTCTCTAGCAGGGCAGCCACAAGCCTGTCCTGGTACATGGGGAACTCTTCTCCAAGCTCAAGACTTTGTACTTTCCTATGTTAAACTCCATGAGATTCCTTTCTGCCCATTTCTCCATTCTGTCAAGGTCCCTCCGAATGTCAGCACAACCATCTGGCATAATAAGCAGTCTTCCCCAGCTTTGTATCATCTGTGAAATTGCTGAAGATGCATTCATATCCATAATACAGGTCATTAATGCTAAACAGTACTGGTCCCAGTATAAACCTCTGGGGAACATCACTAGTTATTGGCCTCTGGCTGGATTTTGTACTGCTGATCACAATCCTCTTAGGTCTGGCAGTTCAGTCAGTTTTCGCTCTACAGTACTGTCCAATTACCTTGCCTGTACTTCATCATTTTGTCTGCGTGGATGTTATGGGAGATGATGTCAAAAGACTTGCTAAAGTCATAGTTAGCAAGCATCCACAGCTTTCTTCTCATTCACCAAGACAGCCATCCCATCACAAAAAGCCTATCAGGCTGGTTAAGAATGATGTTGCCTTCTTAAATACTTGCTCAGTACTTTGCTTGCCTGGAACCAGTCTTGATGCATTTCAAGGTTAAGTATTAGTCTGAACAGAGCTGACAGTATAGTTGTTTGAACAGTCTCTGTTTATTGTGTGATGCTCTAGACTTGTGCTGCAAATAAGTGGAGAGTATTGTGAATGTATGGGGGTGGTTTTGATGTAGCCAGTAAATGAAAGTACTAGCTTATTATAATGAGCGCTTGTGTTCGCGTCACCCCATCCACATAAAGCCTCTTCCAGGCTTCCTAGCCACTAAACATTAATTATCTGTCAATCAGTAATTTGTTAGGTAAAAAACACAGAAACAAACAAAAACAAAACAAAAATCTTGCATTTTGATGCATACATAAAGGAGCAGCAATGATCTTGATCATTTTTTGTTGCCCTGACAACATAAAATGAGGGTCAAGATTTGCTTCTGAGTGTCTATAGAAATATAACTACTAACATTATTTTCCTGCTTACACCTATCACCACTTATTTTCTTATGTTTGCTGGTGCTATATTAGTATCAGATTTAGTTTTTCTTATTCCATGCTTTTTACCCAGTCTTTCTGAATCTTTCATATTTCTTCCAACTGTTATAGCTTCTCTTCCAGGCTCCTCCTTGTTCTTGCTTGTCTAGGTTCTTATCCTTGTGGCAAGCATCCATATGCTCATCAAGCTTCTGTTCTTTTTCTTCCTCTAGCCATTCTTCTTTTATTATACATTTTACTGCAATGGTTGTAAAAAGACTGAACAGTGAATACTGCTGTTCAAAAACAGATCCTTCATTTTTATGTGAGTGTGCTATTTTTACTTTGTCAGAAACTTGGGGCAAACAAAATTGCTTTCAAACAGCTTTTTCTCAAAGATGCCTCTGTAGGCTTGTTCAATTTTGTAGTTCATTCATCTCTTGGTCAGAGATTGCACACTGCTACAATTTCTCTACATTTCTATTTTGTGTTTTTTCTCCCATAGGATAACCTCAGCATGGGCATCTACTCTAACTAACTGAACCAATTTTAGATCTTGTATTTTACATGTACCAAAATATAATTTCTGGTATATAACCTTTAATTTAATATTGTCTTTCAAACCGATGATAACACATTTTGTGTCTTACATAGTCACGGCTTCCAAAATGCATCTATTTTTTATTCACTACATGAGAAAAAAAAAAAAAAAAAAAAGAAGGAAATAAAAAAGTGACAAGGTCCTAAACAATATATGAAGCATTTGCAAAATAAAAGAAAAGCTTTGTATTTCAACCTATCTAATCAGCATTCTGTCTGCTTTTAACATGAACATGTATTCAAAGTACAGTTGCATACTCTTCCAAATGTACTATTCCTATGAGATCAGTAATTATTATTACCGAGCTTTATCACTCAGTTATGATTGTTTAACCCATAGAGCTGCTCATAGCACATTCTGAGTAGCACATTGGAGTAGCTGAGTCAGCATGGGAATGATTTGCTAGTGATAAATGTTAGCTCCATTAAATACTTATTTTATGGTATGCTCATTACCAGAACTTTCAAATTTCAAAATTATTAGGATACATTCTTCTTTATTTTACCTGAACAAAGCAAGAATGCAGTGAAAGATTTCTTTTTCACTAAAAAAGACACATCTGGGAAAAAAAAAAAGCCTATAGAGTTTTGTAGCACAGAAGGCCATCTATGGGTATGAAACAAGCTACAGACTTCAAGCCAGGTATACAATGAAAACACACTGAGTGTATCTTAATCATGATGACCTACTGGAAAATTTAAAATAAAGAAAATCATTTGCACCCAGGCAATGAGTTCAACAGACCTCCTGGATCAAGGAGAAACAAGCAGCTATCTCCTTAAGATATAGAATGGGTCAGAATATATATATCAGAATATATATATAAAGGGCATGAGAAGATACTAGTAGTTGCTGAGGGGACCTTTCAAATGTTCCTGTGATGTCTAAACTTTCTAAAAAATGAAACAAATAATACAAATGCAAAACAAAAAATACAAATGAAATAAATGAATAATATACACTTATACAGTCCAAGGCACTTTTATACAAGAATTCAACTTCTTGGAAAATGTTATCTCAAGACTTTATAATACATCATATATAAATGAATTTTAGAATATATATGCTTGTAATCACCTATTTTATTGCTATTGGTATTACACAATAGCAATTTGATTGCTATTTGTATTGGTATAAAATAGCAATTTTATTGCTATTACACAATAGCAATTTAATTGCTATTGGTATTATCACAATTACCAACTTAAAAAACTATATGTGTATCATAGCACTTTTTTGCCCTTATATATCCATATGTATTATATACATATACACAGATATGATATAAGAGTACATGTGTGTATAGAAGTGGTATATATGACTTCATATGCTAGGTTCTAAATTCTCTAAATTCTAATAGTAGTATCAAAAGGCAACTGAGTAATAACAACATATTACTTAATTTGTTGTCATTTCAGCCCTATTTCTGTCTCTGACTTTGAAACTATTCACATAAATGTCAGAATCATCTTTCACAGTAAATTGTAGAAGGCTGCAATCTCAGTTCTAACAAATCTTTATTCAGTTCATACAAAGAAGCAATCATCTTACAAGCGATCACTTACAGATGTATTTTCCAGCTTTCTGGCTTGCCCTGGTTTCTCCATCTTTCCAAATACTAGACAAACATATTCCACTGTGATAGAAAAACTATAACAGTATTAGCAAGGTAAGATAGGAGACAGCAGCACTAAGAAAGAACGAAAAAAAGAAGTATATTCACTAACAAGTTGTGCGGATGAATAACAGTGAATCTGTAGAACAAAACAGCCCAAGATTCAGACAATGCCTATTTCAGTTTTTCTCCAGTTTGATCCTGTGAATTGAACATCCATTAACAGCTGGAGCATGTTAAGGTGTGCTCCAGTAGCACATTTTCCAGTTTATTTTTGTCCAAAAGAATAAGATAGAAAAACATTCTCTGTGTTCTGTCATCATTCCTCAATATGAAATGAAAATGTAGCAAATGGGGACAATCAAGAGATTCACTTTAAAATTACACTCCTCATCTGACCTAAAGAACTAAAACAGTACATATTTGCACCCAAGGATTTTTCTCTGTGTGTGTTTCAACAGGAAAAGGATATATATATAGAGAGAGAGCGCTTTGTTTAGTTCAGGGCTTTCAGCTTTCTCATCTTTATAATTCTTATCACTAATCTATCTAATCACCACTACTACTCTGGAAAAAAAAAAAAAAAAAAAACCACTGGAAAAAGAAGGACTTTTTTTTTAATGTGTTGCCATACATTTGGCCGTACTTTGAGAGATGACTGTCTAGATAAGTATGCTCTGTTTGTGTCAAAAGTGTTGCTTAAAGAAGAAACAAAATTATTTTGTAGTTCTTTCAACCATAAACTATTAAGCAATGTGCCCATCCCTCTTTTTTCTCCAAACTGGCCCTAGTAATGAACAGAAGCAGCATGTACATGCGCCACCACCCAGGATGACTGAAATAGAGGAAAACAATAATCTTAGCCTTTTTTTTTTTTTTTTTTTTTTTTTTTTTTTTTTCTTTTTGCTTATGCTGTAGTGAGAAGCCACTATCTGAGATCTCTGGCAGGAACTCCCTGTGCTGAGACATGCTCTCACTGGCTGCAGCCCTCAGTGCTCACCATGGAGGTGTTTGAATGAGCTCACGGCAACAGGGAAAGATTTGTCACAGGATGTTTGTTAGAGCACCTTATACTCTGTGGCCATTATTTATCTGCCTAATGAGTAAAGAATTTTGTTCTAGCCCTGGCAACAGAGTTACACTTCATTTATCCAAGATTCTGATTTTTAATACAGAGAAACACAGTAGCAGAAACTCTCCATGAGATCCTGAAGATCTCCCTTTCAAAAGACAGCTATCGATATCAAGACTACATACCACATTCCCTAAATTAAGACTTCTATAATACTTGACTAAATAGTAGCTGTCACGACTCCAAGGTAAAGGACTTGACTGCTACATTTGGGGAAAACAAAAAAAAAGTCAAGAAAAAACAAAAAACAGCAGTACAAAATACAAACATCTTCATTAAACTGCAACATTTTATTAATCTCTTTCTCTACAAACAAACTCTAAGAGCATCATTCTCCAAAGCATTGTAATGGAATGCCCTAAATTGGAAAATATTGTAGAGCTGTCTGGCCTCAGCCAGATCCTTCCCTTGGATGTATGGTGTATTCTTCTAAACAGTTACCGGTTGGAAGTATTTTCTATTTTTTTTTTCTGTTCCTGCCTCATGATATATTTTTAAACTCTATGAAACTTTCTTTTTCAAAGATAATACTTTTAGCTCTGCACTGGCCTACCTTTGAGTTGGGAAGCAGAAAGGAATATGTGTTGAGGAAAAATACATAACTGTCTCATGGTAATCATTTACTTCTTTGCTTATATGCATACACACAAATGATAATGTCTTTAAACAGACATAGTAGTGAGACAGAACCATCATTATCTATTAAACATATCTCCAGATAGCACCGAGAGCCAATCATCTCTGTTGTTTACTTATACATTTTCTTATCTCTTTTTGGCTCCTATTCTTCAGTACTGCTATCGTCATGAAACAGCTTAACTTCTATAACTTTTTACATTGTCTAACTGCCAGTTCAGCAATGAGAGATCAGGACATGGACAGATCTCAAAGAAACTTTTAACTGCATTGAGCATAATGATCTTGGCATCAGTTTCAGAACATATCAGGCAACATTGCTCTATAGCATTGCTCAAAACAGCAATAATGTATGGATATACTCCTAAGAAGCACAACAGGTACATATACTTATATATACTTATATTTTGAGAGGAAAAGTATTTTAAAAGAGACTAAATACGAGAAGCAACATATCTTTAGTCATTTTAACTGGGGACTTCAGCAGACCTCCAGCCATTTGATAATATTCTCTGAGAAATCTATCCATTGTCAGAAGGAGAATCATGGTTTGATCATTTAAAGCCTTGAATGCTAAGAGATGATAAATACTTACTTGATCCTTTGGAGTACTCACCTAATGAGCGAATAAATGGAAATAAGATCCAATCTGCTTACGTAAGCAACCTAATTTAATTATCTGTTTTAGGTGCTTAGATTATGCATATACTTACATGTGATAGCTTGATCCTGATTCTGAAGCCATGTGGTTTCAGAATAGATGTATGCTCTCATAAGCATGCTAAAGCACTTAAAAACTCACTTGAACTCACAATGCTTAAGCCTAGCTGCCTCAATGTGATTTTTTTTCTAGAGACAAGAGGCTGGGATGGCCAAAACTAGACCCGAGAATTAAGCTAACAAGCATTGGAATGATTAGGAGATGAGTCCTAGCTTCAGAATATGCCTATGGTTAATTTGTAATCATAAATACACCCAGAGGTGACTTCTATATTAAAAGTCTAAAACAGTCTCAAACATCAGCTTACAGTAATCTATATTGTTTAATTGTTAGCAAATCTCTTGTCATGGTTTTGACTCATTCTAATAGTATTCCCTTGAAAAATATTTGGTTCAGATGGATAGCATTAGCGAGGAACAATTCTCAATAGGCAATAAAGAAACTGTTGTAGGATTATTTTAGCCCTTTGGACATACTGCCATTAAATGCTAGTTGGCTTGTAGGGCAGAGAAAAACTTTCAAGCAAAGTGATTACAAAGCAATTTATCATGGCAAAAACTGTCTATCCTTTCAGTGTCATATACGTAATGAACTTCTCTTATGTCACATAAGTTCATTGGAGTCACACATTTCACAGAATTCACATAATGGTTGAGTTTGGAAGGGACCACTAGGGACCTCTAGGGGATCATCTAGTCTCATGCCCTGCTCCAGCAGGGACACTCTGCACAGGGTGGCATCCAGGTGGGTTTGGAAGATCTCCAGAGAAGGATATTCCACAGCCTCTCTGGGCAACCTGTTCCAGGATTCTGTCATCTTCACAGGAAAGATGTTCTTCCTCATATGAAGGTGGAACTTCCTGTTTTAATTTATACCCATAATGTGTTTTGAATAAAATCTGTGGTACATTGTCAGAAGGAAATGAGGGAAGTCAAAAACTCTTTGGACACTGAAATTCCCTTCACACCAACACATTTTTGGCTCTGGCAAAACCTCCTTTCTCAGCAGGATAAGTTCATTTGCGCCTAAGGATACTGCACCTTCACACACTATTTTCTGACACTGGCTACAGCATTGTCACCATCTCTGCAGAGAGCCAGCAATGATCTGGCTATGCATTTGCTTTCACACATTGTCACATAGCCAGGGCAATGAGAAAGCTGTTGCTCGAGGCTGTAGGAGAGGTTAGGAGTCTGGTGCCCAATGACAGGGATTTAGCAAATGTCCTCAGCCCAAGGAAGGACATATCTGCATTTCAGTATCCATTTCAGCATCCGCCTGATGCATCCGGCTCTGAACATGAGCAAAACTTCCTCCTTATCCTTTAATTCATAGTGATTATTTCCCACCTCAGGCTCATATATCTTAGAACACAGAAGGGGACAAATTATCCCCGACCCCCTTATCACAATGCCCAGAAAAGGAGGGTTTCAACATAACTGTGCATAAGGCACAGCCGGAAAGCCACTCTGCTGAGAGCAAACAGCTTTGCTCTATCCCTTTGAGGGGTCAGTGAGTGCCCAAATCAAATTTCTATTTCTCCAAGGTGAAAAGATCTCTTAGGACTGTGAGGTTAGGACTGAAGAGCCGAGCAAGGGGAAAGAATTGAGTCTACAATTGTTTAGAAAAGTTGCCCTTAGACAGGAATAATATCTAGATTCATCAAATTGTCTTTCCTGATTCTTTTTTGACAAAAAACACAGGTATCTGTGTCACCGTGGAATAGAGGACATTCAAGTTCAGATCTTCATTGAAAAAGGAAGTGAGCACACACCAGTCTTTTGAAGCCCGCTTTGTACTTTGTGTACATTGTAGAGTAGTTCCATTATTTGTGTTTTATAACTGTTGATTAACTCCACTAAGTTCTCCTCCAAATTTCATAAGAATGAGATTTTCCTGAAAGTTCTCAATTTTAAGATGATCTTGTTAAATCACTAGATGCTCATGGACTTCTAGGAAGAAAACTTAATCTGTGTCCCATTATTGCATATTCATGGAGCTCTAATAAGCATGAGTCCTAGAGTCCTCCTTCCAGCTTTTCTAGTTCAATAGTAAGAGAATTTAGAAATTTTACACTTTATTTTTACACTTTATTTATTCCCAAGCTAGAAAGGCAGTCACATACATCTACTATTGCTAAAATGATTCTCTTACATATGCGCTTATAAAAAAACTTGTGTTGATGTAGGACACAGAAGACTCTTCATATCCTAAAAGAAACATACATAAAGCTTGATCTGAAAAATGCTGCAATCCATAGGAACATCTTAGTTGACTTCATTAAAAGGATTATACCCTAAGGTATTTTTGTTGTTGTTGTCCTCCCCTCCCTTCCCCTCCTTCTCATCCTCCCCATTGGAAGTACAGATTCCAGATTGATCGGTTATTCCTCTGAGGATGGCTTTAATTTCACTCCTTTCTTAGGAGCAAAACCTTTCACAGACTTTTGATCTTGCCCACTCAACACCAATATGGCCTTAAAACAAAGAAAAAGAGTGCAGGACAGGAAACTAAGTTTGAGAGTTTAAATGCACAGGACTGAAGAGGTGGGAAATGACCCAACCTCCTACTCAGATCAGGGTTACCTGCAGCAGGTTTCTCATTGCTTCTGAGGATGAAGGCTCCACAACCTTTCTGGGCAATCTGCTCTAGCATTTGGTCATCAACAGAGTAACTCTTTTTTTCTTGTTTTTAAAAAAGAATTTATTGTGTTTGACTCTAGTTCTGTCACTAGATATAACTGAGAAGACTCTGACTCCATTTTCTTTACTCCCCATCAGGCATTCACACACAATGATAAGACCCTCTTGAGCCTTATCTTGTTTGGACTAAGCACTCACACACTCAGTTTTCACAGTCTCTCTTTGTACGTTAAATGATTTAATCGCTTTTCTCCTAATTCTTCAGAATTCAAATTAAAAAGGAAAAAAAAAAAAAAAGTGTGTGTGTGGGGTCGAGAGGTAGAGGAATGGATGGGGAGATTCCTCCAGTCCTTATGTTGAATCCTACAGCCCTCAAAGAAAAAAATCTGTTCCTGAAGTCAGGATCCTTTGCCTCAGGCAAAGCATGTGTGCACATTCTGCCACAGACATATGTTTTGTTCCAGGAGAGAAAATATTTTAACACTGACAGATGCAGATGGAAGCATTAAGTATTCCTTACATGCATGGCAACCTTTCCCCCTCAAGCTGACTAATCCTCCTTCTGTCTTTCCTTGGGACAGGTTCTTCTGGGACCTGTCAGGTCATTTTATACAGTGCTTTCTAAGATGAAAAAAGTTTGGAACTCTGTGTAGGTCAAATCACCCCACATTGCAGATTTCCAAAAGCAGAAAAGTTTCCTCTATTTCTGAAATCACCAGGGACTCCACCCTCTTTCCTCATTCCAAAATGACAGGCTTATTTGAATTTGCAAGGCTTATCTCTGTTAAATATGATGCCTTGGACTAAACAAAGACATTTGGTAATTATTAAAGCCTATCAATAACAGTTGCTTTTTGAAATATCTTATTATTACATGTTCAACATGAAATAAATCTGCATTATTCAGAATAGCCAAAACAGAATAATATTCAGAAGTATCTTGACAAATTGAAGAAAGTCATGCATCTCTTCAGAGCATTTTAGATAAAGCCTGTTTTTCCTGAACACAGGAAGATGGACAAACTCTTCTTTTGAGGTCTCTTGAGACATAGGATTCCATATTCCAACCTACTGATTCAATTTTAGTCTGTGAAACTGTGCAGTTCTACTGTCTACTACTTT
>NW_010587896.1:391984-438756 GCF_000705375.1 Tinamus guttatus
GTCCTTCTGGAGGTCAGCTCTGCAGAGAGGGACCTGGGCATTGTGGTGGATGACAAGCTGACCATGAGGCAGCAGTGTGCCCTCATGGTGAAGAAGGCCAATGGGGTCCTGGGGTGTGTTAAGAAGAGCATTTCCAGAAGGTTAAGCGAGGTGATCCTGCCCCTTTACTCAGCCTTGGGGAGGCCACATTGTGTCCAGTTCTGGGCTTCCCAGAGGGGAGGGATGTGGAGCTGGAGAGAGTCCAGCACAGGGGTGCAAGGATGATCAGAGGAACATCTGCCCTTTGAGGAAAGACTGAAAGAGCTGGGCCTGTTCAGCCTGGAGAAGAGAAGGCTGAGAAGAGACCTGATCAGTGTCTATAAGCACCTCAAGAGAGGCAGTGAGGAGGATGGTGCTGGCCTCTTTTCACTGATGGCCACTGACAGAACTAGAGGTAATGGCCACAAACTGAAGCACCAAAAATTCCACAGGAACTTAAGGAAATATTTCTTAGCAGTGAGGGTGGCAGAGCACTGGAACATGTTGCCAAGAGAGGTTGTGGAGTACCCTTCTCTGGAGATCTTCAAAATTGCTTGGATGCAGTCCTGTGCCACGTGCTCTAGGTGACCCTGCATATGCAGGAGGGTTGGACTAGATGACCTCTAGAGGTCCCTTCCAACCTTAAGCATTCTATGATTCTATGACATATGGGTATAACACATATGAAACAAACGGTTAACTTTAGTTAAACATGTTGGGCAACAGTGTATTTGAAAACTCAGTTTCTAGCTTGTAGTTGTCAGTATGACTGCATGCTTCCTATCTTACTATACAAAACATGTAGAAAATCAGGCAACTCAGGGGATAATCTGTGACTGTCAAGACCTACCAAACTGGAGTACATGTACTTAGAGATAGCCAAAAGAATGTAAATTTTACGGAAAATTTAATGTACTTACTCAAGCATAAAGTAGGCCATTTGCATGCATTCAAGATGGGTATCTTCATTTCTTTCGGAGAATTTCAGAAAGACTCATTTATTCTAAACTATACCAAGAAGAGAAATCAGTTTTACAAAACTTCCTGTGAGAGAGAAAGAGAGACTGTAGCTTCACAGGAAAGGGTTTCACACGAAGTTTATCATTTTATTACATGTCACATACCTGCTGATATCTTCCAAATACCCACATCTTCCAGAAAGGGTTTGATACAGCTGTCCAGAAGTGCATGGCCAGTGCCACCTGTGATGTATTAGGGATTTACCCCTGCTCTCTAGCTTCTTCTCTCCTAGCTGTCATGTCAGGAACTGAGATGCCTCAGTTCCTTCAGGCATCTCAGAAGATAGCAATGGCTAGTGTGGGAAACTGATCTCCTAGAACTGTCACACTCAAAATCTGGGAAAATCTGGGAAAAATGAAATGTATTGTATCCACTGAGTCAATAATTTACTGTTCATCCAATTACTGTTTTAATGGTCAAATAATACCAATTAACTAATTACTATTGGGAAGTACTATTTATATTACAGCTAAACCTGTTAAACAGAGGCATCCTTACTATGTACTCTTTTTCTTTTGTGTTATCTATAACCATTCAGTGTCCCGCTGCATCTCAGGACTTGGGGAACTGTGACAAGTCATCAGCACCACAGGGCCTTTCCTGGCAGAAGGAATATGATGTTCAAGGTGGGGACATCTTCCCCTTCAGTCCTGGCTTGAATCAAGGCCTTTGTTTCCTTATTACAGTGTTTTCCTTGGTTCTCACTCTGTCAGTTTGACCCAGTTGTGTTGTTCCCAATTGGAGCAATTTATCACATTTTGGCAATACCAAAACGCTGACTCGTTTGAGAATGAACCAAAAGAAAATTCTGTGCCAAATGGTGTTAAAGTCCTGAAAAATTCTGAACCAAACGCAATTTAAGTTGCAATTACAAGACACATTACGCAGAAAACCAACAACCCTTGTGGACGCTTGAGGTCAGTATAGGTTTGGCTCCAAGTACAATTTTCCAACATTCCAGGGCATTGATATCCTGAAAAGCAAAAGGAAGAATTGCTCAGTCTCAGCCTTGACTGGCACATGTTGGGTTGTCATTGATTTTGCAAGCACAATTATACTCAGTCAAAAGGCAGGCAATTATACTCAGTCAAAACTCTGGAAGAATCTAACACATGTGGTGTGTTTTTCCACTAGCATCAGCGGCTTCCCAGGCACATCATAGTCCTCAAGGTTTAGAGGAAATTAAAGGAATAACACCAATAGAGGGTACCATCACTAGTTGTACCACCTGCCTTCAAATCGGTGTGTGATTTTGTGACTTTGAGGGCTCTGATCAGCTTGAGGCAAGAGGTCCTGTGGACCAAGTATTTTTTGGCTTCCATAGGCCCCTCATCTGTTATTTACTGTGTAGCCCGCTTGGGGTAGCTGTAAATCCCAGTCAGGCTATGACACCCACACAACAGCCTCCTCCAGCCTCACTTGACACAAAAGGCTATTGTCTGCTACAGGAGGACCACCAAGCTTTGTGAGCAGTCACAGAGCCATTGCTACAACAGGTCATAGAAGAGTTGCTTCACCAGTAGATAAGGCTAAAACCATCTGACACTGAGAAAAACTCAGCCAGAAAATCTTGTCACCATCTTGTGCTGTCAGATCAGCACAGTTCCTGCAGGCTTTTCCTAATAATGGCAAAATCCTAGTGGCAATGGCCAAATTTAGTAACAATGTTGCCAGAATGCAGTTCACTGAAACTATGAAGTCTCATGCCTAGGACTTAGGTAAATTCAGACTTCTGTTGCATTCATCATTTTTAGAATATGACAAAGATAAGCATGAGATCTTATTTTCTTACAAATAATTTATGGAGTTATCATTTTCTGTTAATCAGATAAAAAGAAAACTATATGAATGTTGGACAAATCAGAACTAGGAGACTCTTATAAGAATTTAGGCAAAAGAAAATGTTTTTCCTAAGGAGAGGTATGGGTAGCACTTTTTTTTTTTTTTTTTAAAGCAGAGATGGGAGCAGTAGCATGCAATTAGTTCTAAAAGTGAATTAACTTCAATGTCAGTTGCCATTGTAAACCTACTGCTTTTTGTCCGTAGTCAGAATCTTCTTGTACTTTGAGTTATATTTAGAGCTTTACTAAAGAAGGATATATTAGTCATTTTGATTTAATCTTTGTCAAGACCTAAGCTACATATTTGACTTGCCTGAAGAAGCTGTCAAGAGATATAATTTATGGGAAGAGCTAGAGGGCAAACACTGCAACAAACCATCCTCATATAGTATTTACTGCCTTCTTTTGCTCAAACTAAATTTTTTTTTGCACACACAGAATAAACTGTAAATTTCAAAAATGAGTTTTTGTTTTTAATTAAGTATGTATTAGAACATATGTTTCTGCCTTTACATTTTTAATCTTTCTATAGATTACTAAACACTATAAAGAAAAAAAAACAGATTTTTACTTGCAATATAGTAAAAGCATTTAAAAATATATTTTTGCCAACTGATTTTGTGATTTTGTTATATCAGCAAACACAATCATCTTTTAACAATTGTTCATAGCAGTCCTATAAAAAGACTGCAAAGTTTCTTGGCTCTTATGATGACCAGAGAAAATTACTGATATATTTTATATGGGAAAATTTGATTAAAAATATTGCAAATGAACTGAGAAAGGTGCTTTTCATTAACATCAACATGATTCAAATTTAACATTTTTTTTTCTTCCAGAAGCTTTAAAATGATTTTATTTCAGTTTATTTCAGTTATGCAGTGTATTACATATGCTTAATATAAAGGTACTTGGAACTAACTGAAAGTCACTTTAGACCACAATTTTATATGGTAAATTATTTTTATTTTAATATATAAAGTTGTAACACATGATTGCAGTAAAACATCATGGAACATGAGAGGAAAGTATAATAGAGGTTAAGGCCTTTTTGCTGCTGTATCATCTGCTTTTTAATTATATAAATATATTTTTATAGCATGTACTGATTCTCAAAGCTAGATTCAAAGTTTATTTAAGAAACTCAGTATTCATTGAATCTTGGATCTAATCAGTCTAAAACAGGATAGAACTGAATAGAAATATAATGTTATGTTATGCATAAAAGCTTGTCATATAAGATTTCTATTCAAGTTTGCTGTGCTAACACTATTTACATGAGGTCATTATGAATGTGAGCACAACAAACTTTAATTATTCTTTCAAAATACAAAATAGGCAGAATAAAGCAGTGTCCCTGGACTGAAAAAAAAAAAAAAAAAAAAAAAAAAAAAACAATGTTGTTGTGGTTTACTGAGCAAACAATCTGCTTTTGATAGAACTGAACCCAATAGAATTTGTACTACTGGCTTAAATAGCAAAAAGTATAGCCCTGATGAAGAAAAATCAGACTAACACAACTGGATTGGGAATTCTCTTTCAGAGAGCAGCTCCCACAGAGAATTCCAGTGATGAGCTGCTGAATCCATGCTTCAGTCAAAAACAGGCCTTGAATGCATCACTGATTTGCATCTTGAAGATAATAAACTTATCATTAGGTCTTTCGTATGGGGCAGGACTAGTGTAAATTATTGAGGATTACTACTAATTTTTTTTTTTTCCAAAGAGATTGAGCAGCTCTCTTCATCAGTATAGTTCCTCCTCAGGAAACTGATATCATATGTGAAGTTCACTAGTATATTATACACATATACGTGAATACTGTCAGGAACACACACACACAGACACACACACACACAGGGCGAGCTCATAAGGATGATGCCCAGAAATAAGATTTCATAAGAAGAGAAGACACACTAGAGAGATCAGAGGCAGCTTGTTTATAGGTGACCAGTTTCTCTTATTCACCCTTCTCTCTTTTTTTTTTTCCACATTTCTTCTTCCCCCATCTAACTTGATGCTTCCCTGTCTCATTCCAAGTAAAAAAACCCTCCCCTTCCTATTTGCTCTTTACTCATTGGTCCCATTGGTGACTTTCAATTAGTATCAGTTTTGCTACTTCCATACCTGGATTTGGCATTTTTGACACCATTTCGTAGGGCATTATCAGCTGTACATAGTATCATCAAGGGATAACAAAGCTGCTGCTGGCCTTGTGAAGTTTACCTCCCCAGAAGGCTCCCAAAGCTCCACTATCTCTTGCACACCTTCCCTTGAACTGCCTGGCCACGTGGCCACCCCTCATGGCTCTACCAGTAACTTCTGGCATCTTCTTGCTCTGCAGTTTGTCAGATCCAGCAGCTTCTCAGGTCTGTAAGCTAAACTTCAGGCCAAAGCCTCGCAGCCGTGGCCTACAGCCTTAACAAAATGTTAGTTTGCTTCTTTTGTCATGAATGGCTTTACTGCGCTGTGCAAACATATTGCTGCCTGCATACCTGGGCTCAACTTAGACAATGGAGGGGTCCTGTCATTTTTTTCTGGTCTCCAACACTTTGCAGAGTTTTTGTTCTAGATTATATGTATGTAAAACTTTTGAAAACACGTTAAAGATTTGCATGGAATCCCATTCAGAATACTAGTATATGTGTAAAATATGATACTTTGTAGGCAAGATCAAAATCAAACAGGAATTTTAATATCATAAGATCTGAAAATATCACTGAAAAAGACTTTTGAAATATTCTTATTTTTAAAAAGAGTTCAGTAGCATTTCTCCTGGTCATCTTAAAATTGACAAAAAGAAAATGATTTTTGAATTCTGTGCAATTCAGTGGTTGAGAAAGAAATGGGATCCCATTTGTCAAACAGACTTACATTAAGCTCTTTGCATCTGGTTCTCATCAATCACATCTCCATCATAAGTAGTGCTGCAAATTCAATAACTTTTTCTTCACTGCTTGAAGCAATCAAGAGATGTTTCCAAATCCACCAATGTGCTTTCTACATATCACAACAGAGCTAAATATACGGCCCCAGAGATATCCATTTTCCATAAGACAGCTCATTTGAGATTTGTTTAATCAGCTGAACTTGGTAGCAGAAAGAAAATAAAAGTAGCCTACATGCTCTCCAAGAAAGATGAGACACAGATTATGAAAAATACCTTTCTTTTGTTTTCCTGAAAAATAAATATTTTAAATTTGTAGCCAGAGTAGAAGTCTGTAACATGTATAAATGCATCAGCAAGGATATATCAATACTAGCCTGAACACTGAACCTGAATATAAGGATACTAAACCGGCAACAGAATATAGTATTTTGTTAAACTATGAGGAACAATATATAAGCATTTTATATAAATATGTGAGCAATGTGGCTATCAAGGGGCAAATGAAGACTTGTGTAATGGCATTCAGTGGCACGAAAAAAGAAAAAAAAGTGGAGTGACATCAGTAAAAAAACTTTGCAAGATGAAGAATAAAGAATAAAATAAGCATATGAGACTGTAAATTGGCTGGTCCTCCTGCAGCACACATCAGAATGATGGCAGGCAAAAGCAGCTACAAGCCTTATTTGGAGCAGATAAGGACCCCTTTGCGGAGGGATAAGAGCATAAAAGCATCAGACATGAAGAAGAAAGATGGAAAAGAAAGAAAACAAGCCCAATTTCTCTCCTCAGTGATCTCTCAAGTTTGATCACTTTGATCTCTGTGACTAAATATAGCAGGCATCAGTGTTAATGGCATGACAGAAGCTCCACATTATTGTATGCTCTCAGGTAATTTACAATACTACTCTTAAATACTAATGGTTTTGTACATCTAGTGATCATGATTAACAATGTGCATGAGCATTTTTACTAATTTTTTTCTTTTAAGGTTTAGAACCTTCAGTCTTCAATCACTCCAACATAACCATATCTAATTCCTTAAGTGATATAAATATATACACAAATAGTTGCAACAAAACTATCTTTATTTATGCCTGTTAGATCAAAGACCCAAAAAAAAATCACTTGTCAATTTTGTTTCCTTAAAAATGGAAGCATGAAAGGTAAGTTTCTCTTATTGTATTCACTGACTGATTTTTCAGTTTTAACTACAAACACAAGTATATCTGTTACTCTTGGACATCATCGTGAGTGATTCATCTCAGCTAACTTTGCAATTAGCACAGATGTTAACATTTCAACTAGATGTCTAAACTCTTGTTAAAGTCAGTGGAGATCTATTCAATAAAGTTTGATTCAGCTTAAAAAGTATAGTCAATTGGTGCCATTTTAGATGTTGTAGGATATATGAGTTGTTTCAGAGGGCTGCCAGATATGACTCAGGGGACTCAGGGCTGTGGGAGACCTGTAATGAGGATCGAGGATTGGGAACAGAATATGCTGGGGAATCAGAAAAAAAAAGGCTCTACATAATCGTAAGTGAGGAACTGAATCAAGCTCCTGGACATTAATGAGTATTGAGGATAGTCCTATTGGGAATGGATATAGAACTGCTTGGCCCTGTGTGATGAAAACAAAACTTCCCTTGGGTGCAGTGCTGCACTCAAGGTCTTGCTGTAAGCAAAACAAGAAACATAATTATATGTAAAAACAAAATCCATTGTTAGTGTAAATGAAATAACATTTGAATCAAATAATTGTTTTTAGTTCAGACCTAGTTAATATAAAAGAAGAAAGAATATCGTTACAGAAAAGTTGTCAAAAGTAACAATACTCTTCTCGGTGGTGGCCAGTGATAGGACAAGGGATAAAGGGTACAAATTGAAACACAGGAAGTTCCATCTCCATGTGAGGAAGAACTTCTTTCCTGTGAGGGTGACAGAGCCCTGGAACAGCCTTCCCAGAGAGATCGTGGAGTCTCCTTCTCTGGAGATCTTCCAAACCTGCCTGGATGCCACCCTGTGCCATGCGCTCTAGGTGTCCCCGCTTGAGCAGCAGGAGTGGACTAGATGATGTCTAGAGGTCCCTTCCAACCTCAACCATTCTGTGATTCTGCGAATACAGCTAAAAACGGTATAAACATACTTGCTAGTTTCTACCCAATTTCTGGTATTCAGCCATACTTCCATCGCCCAGGGGGATCCTAGTATGTATTCAGTATTGGGGCTGTAGAATTTGAGGAGTCATGAGCATCTAGAGACCTACTAGGGAGTATGAAGTTGGCAGTGCCAATTTCTTCCCCTTCACTCGTGGTCATTTTTTAAAGCTTACTAATACAATTTATACTTTGCTTTTCTTCACCAGCTTGCCACTCTGCACTAAATCTTAATTTGCCATATTTTAAAACAATATTTTATGTGATTATCTATTTTTCATTTTTATATCATAGTTTATCAGACTCCTTTTGTGGAGCCCAGCAAGAAGCAGCAGGCACAAACTGAAACACAGAAAGTTCCCTCTGAGCATAAGCAAAAACTCATTGACTAAGCACTGAAGTGACTGAGCACTGAAGGAGGTTGCTCAGAGAGGCTGCAGAGTCTCCTTTCTTGGAAATATTCAAAAGCCACCAGGACACAGTCTAGGCCAACATGCACTAAGTGAATCTGTCTGATCAGGTCGGTTGGACTAGAGGATTTCCAGAAGTCTCTTCCATCTTCAACTGTTCCGTGATTCAGCATTTCTTTGTCAAACCTAACCATGACTTCTGTCTTTAGCTCCCGTCTGCTTTCTCTAACTGACCATGAGTGAGATTTTCTCATAATTTTGGTAGCTCCAATGCCAGTCTGTGCTCCACTTTGTTACCATCCCATGCCCCTCCTATGCACACCACCTCCCATGGCCCCTCCTTTCCAAGGCTTCTGTTAGTGTACTAGGTCTGTATTCCTCTGTACTACATCAGTATGTTGTCAGAAAATTTTCAGTCTACACTGCGTAAATAAATATCAGTTAACCCTAGCCCTTAAGCTATACTATAAAAAGAAAAACAAAATTGATCAGACATAGTTAAATCAAACATAACACAATTAAATCAAAGCTCTGGACAGATCAAGACAAGCTCAGACAAAGCCTGACAAGCCTCAGTCCTGAGGCCCTGCAAACTCAGCACAAAGTCTGTGGCCTCTTACCAGCAGGAGTATTACAGTATATATGGGGTTATGGGGCTATGCCAGCCAAAAATATGTGAAGCAGGGACAGACCTTACTGTGGTGAAAGGGTGGTCTATCTCCCCCAGGATTGCATAACCCTCAATTAAATTGTCCTGAATTTTATTTCAATCCTTCTTTTTTTTATGGTGAGGTCGAATGAATTGGATTCATTGTTTTCAAAAACGAGTATAGTGACACTTCATACAATTTCATATGCATTTGTGCATGTGCAGTTGCCCAAAGTGGTAATTTTGCTGTTTCTCCCCAAGTTGACAATCAGGCAATGAGCCTGAATGTCAGCTAGCTCTAAGGGTAGAAAGGGGAAATACAGGATAAAGACAAATTTACAAGACTTTTTTTTTTTCCCATGTTGAAAAACGTAAGAACTAAATATTCTTGTCTTGCTAGTCTTATCTTGATAATGCACAACATCTTGTTTTATGAAACACTCTTTTCTTAAACTTCCATTATGTTATGTGCATTTACATGCATGTATGCCTGTGAAGCTCCCTGCACACGCATGGACATACACACACAACTTAAAAATGTTGATTTTGAGACCCCCATTATCTAGAAAGTATATTATGATATAAATTTAAAACTGAAGAAGTACAGAAAAGGGTAAAGAAATAAGACCACTTGGAAATGAAACAGGAGATTTGTTTCCAAAACTCTATGTTTTATTGTGTCACTCTATCTTAGCTCAACTGCAGAGAAGAAAATGGAACACTATCACACTAATGATTCATTATGATTTTCTCCATATCGAAACAATTAACCCTTGCTGGTTAATTCTGAGAGTGTTTCTACAGAATATTAGGAAGAAGGTTAATTATCTTTAATGCTGTTTACTATCAACAGTGACCTTTAGCGCTGCCATCCTCTTTCAAGCACCTGCATTTAGAGCAGATTATATTCCTAATGGAACAAAGAAGAAATATTCTGTTCTTGAATGGTGTTTTCTCAACATTTTTGTAGCACGTCAAAAGTGATATATGTGCTTTACAGAACCAGCGGGAGGCACTGTTATTCAGATAGCATTTAAGCCTCCAGCAATCTCCTAGCAAAACAAGAGAGCAAGTGAGGAAGTGAAGGAAAGCTTCCAGCCAAGATGGTGTAACTTGACTAGAGTGCAATTTAGTGATAAACATGAACAGATTGACATAAAAAAACTTTTAAAAATTATTCCACTTCATATTGTATTCAGTATGCAAAGGTTGTAATTATTTTTAAATTTCAAAAAGCTTTTTAAAGTTAATTACACTCCTGTTCTACCAAAAATAATTACAAATTCTCATGCATAGTAAATGTTTAATTTTTTTTTATTTGATAATATGCTCAAAGAAGTGAAAGCAGGATGCATCTTCTAGATCAAAAGTTTGTTTTTGTTAAATCATACAGAAATTGAACAAAACAGAGAGGAAATCATTTAATTGAAGCGTGACCAGTAAGCATAGTACAATTGCTAATACTTGGAATACTCATTAACAGATAAAAAAAGGGCTGTCATCTCCATCATTTGAACCTGGTTATTAATTGCATAGGGACTAATTAACGCAATTTATCACTTACTTATGATCGGCCAGACTGACTACATGTGGAATGATCTGCTGTCTACGGTTTGAGTAGAGATGATCTATGCATTGGAAGTCAGTGATGATAGTCAGATGGAACCTGGAAATGGAAAGGAAGAAAATGCATGACATCTCTGTCCTTTCCATATATTAAACAGACTGAATTTGTTTATTACCTGTTACATGAGAACATCATATCTTTTTGGAAGCATAGAAATATTTTTATGTATGCATGAATGAAGTTCTGTAAATAAGCTTTTTTTTTTTTTTTTTTCCTAAATTCACAGCTGGGTTGAACCTCCAGTCATCCCTGTCTTCACTACAGCAGATGATTGCCTGCCCTCTTTAGAAATAAATACAAAAGTTTCAAATGCAGTGAATGCAATTTGTCCCTCTCCTGAACCCAGCTGATTTACATTATTCTGGTGCAGCAGCACTGTCAACTACATTTCAAGAGAATAGTTTTGGCCAGCTATATCTAATTTCATGTAGAAACAGTAGTAATCCACAACGAACCAACATCAGATGCTTTCTGAGCAAGTTTTAATATAAACTTATTTTTAACTGAACAATGTCAGGAGTCTATCTTCTGTACTTCCACATAATAACACACATACACACATATAAATATATACACACATACATATATTAGTCCACATTTATGTATTTTGTGTGCATTTATCAAAAGCCTTTACACATGCAAAACCACTTCCTGTAAATTTGTGGAAAAGAATACTGTAAACATTATTACAGGGGAAAACAAATCATTTCCAGGAATATTGCTCTGCTCTAAAGTTTCTACTCAGCTTTGCATAAATCCTCATGTATCACTGGAAGTGAATGACAGTTTAGATCATCTAAGAATTTTCTCATTTAATAGTCTCACACAAAATAGAAAGTTTATCTTTCAGATGGTATTTTGTGATTGCTAAGTAGATATTTATTGAAGGATGAGTGAGATTGAATGAGGAATTTGCAAGAAAATTCCTTGGTTATTTTCCTATATCTATTTCAGGATCATAAATGTTTTCCTTGTTTGTATTTCACTTTGCCAGTCTACAAATTAATGAGAATATTTTATTAAAATCTTGTA
Source organism: Tinamus guttatus (assembly GCF_000705375.1). The sequence goes on from NW_010587896.1 coordinate 403,627, forward strand.
TAAAAGTACCTTGACTGCTGAAATTCACTACTTGTCATACAAAATTCATACAAATACATATTTTGCTAATGTACACAGTGAAAGTAGTTAATATTCTATTTCATAGGTGACCCTAATACGCACAGAGAAAAGTCAGAGAGCTGCTAGAAGTATCTCTTTCTTTAGTGACTTTCAGACAGCCTACCACTTTCCCATTTGAGGAAAGTTATGCCATCAGGTAGAGTTATGGAATATGTATTGCACTCACCTGAATGAACTTTCTCACTTCTGAAGCAGTAGGAACAATGTCACTATTATTCCTACAAGGAAAGCTGAAGGATTGTGATGCTGAAAAGGGCAAAAAATAAGGGAAACATAGAGTGCATTTACCTTATGAGGAGCGGCTGAGGGAGCTGGGGTTATTTAGTCTGGAGAAGAGGAGGGTCAGGGGAGACCTTATCACTCTTTACAACTACTTGAAAGGAGGCTGTAATGAGGTGGGGGTCAATCTCCAAAATACCTACCGATAATAGGACAGGAGGAAACGGCCTCAAGTTGTGCCGGGGAGGCTCAGGTTAGATACTAGGAAAAAACTTCTACACAGAAAGAGTGGTCAAGTATTGGAACAAGCTGCCTAGGAGAGTTGTGAAGACTGCCCCTAGTAATGTTCAAGAAAGTGTAGATGAGGCACTTAGGGACATGGTTTAACAGGCATGGGGGTGAAGGGTTTATGGTTGGACTTGATGCATCTTGAAGGTCTTTTCCAACCATAATGACTCTATGATTCTAAGTTTCTGTCAGGGAAGCACAGAGCCCAGGGGTTTCTCAGTGCCTGTGGTGCTGAAGGCTTCCAGCAGGGCAGGACTGAGCCAGTCCTGCCTGCCGGGTCCCATCTTCCTGGACTGAGTGGGCAGGGCCCCAGGGGAGCTGGGGCAGCCCCTGTCCCAGGGTGGTGTCAGGCACCACTGAAAGGATAGGAAGGGGGTGTGGGCCAGGGGGGCCCATGGCTGTTCCTCATGGACCTGATAATTTCCTCCTCTGCGTCCGGCTGCATGTGCACAGTCCTTCCGCCTCCAAGCACACTGGTCTGCACCCTTTCAAATATTGTTACATAGAAGATGTTTCCAAAAAGCTATACCTCCCTCATCGTAAGCATCCATCATAGTCATTGTCCTGTCAACGAGGAGTCCTGTTACGCTCTGTTTTCATCAGATTGTCATTACCAGGAAATACACTGTCACATATTGCATCATACCAGCATTTATCGTGAGAAAAATGAGTTGATAGAAACATCCCTTCTCTTCTGTATAAAGGAACGTCCACAATTCTTTTCAGTATGTATTAATTTTTACCAACAATCTCCTTCTGCTGCAGCATCTTATCAAAACAAATTAATTATATTTTGCCATATTATTTTGAAATCTGTACTATCTGCCATTCCATATAATGGAAAATACACCGATGTTTAAACAACAACTTTAATTTGTTACTCTGAAGACTACTTTAAACATTTATTCATACAGCCTCACAAAATCACTGGAAAATAATGTCTACATAAACTATGTTTATACGGGAAATAAATAATAATTAAAAAAAAAAACTTTAGCAAAATGGTCGTGTATTTTATAAATTAATTTTGACTTAGGTTTAAACATCTTAAAAAAATAAAAAAAGATAAAAGATTAATTTTTAACAGTGCACTTGAAATGTCTTGAACCAAAATTTCATAACTAAATCCACTGCCTCTAGGTAGACATATTGGCTTCAGCACATCTTAGTACTAAAAACTGAAGCTCTTTTTGTCTGAACTAAGAGACAGAAAGCAGGCTTTAATCTTTTAGTATCCAGGGCATACTCATGCTGCTCAAGTAATTAATTATAGAGTGAAAGTTCAAGTTGTAATAAAATTTGAAGTGGTATGAATTAGTTTGCCAAAATTGAATCTGGGGGACCCTGCTGATATTAGTGAAGTATGGACAGTTGGTTTTAATATGTGTGTCATTCAGCAGAGAGATTTTCATTGCATGCAATTCCAAAGGATTAATCTGTTTGAAAGAGGCAGACTATTGAAATATCCATGACAGGAATTTCATGTACGGCAATTAAAAAAAAGAAGCTACAACTTCAATCATACCTGTCCAGTGTCACAAAACTTAGTGATATTGACTCAATTTAGTGTTGACAATACATTTTGGACACAAATGTGAAATGTACAGAAGAAATATAATTACTGAGTGTGGGATTTGCCTGACTGACAGAGTTGGAACCTGTATTGCCAAATGCAGATGCTATGATGCAAATGGTCTGACCTAGTTCTCTTAACCAACTTCATGGAGAGAAATTCTTGCTGGAGTACCAGTCACGATATTACATGAATCATGCCCCGAAAGTATCTATTTCTCTTGACTGACTAGAAAGAAATTAGCAGTAACAAATTGAGATGTAGATAACCGCATTAGCTATTTAAGATTGTGAGAGATTAAGCTTATTATGTCAATTTAATATCATATATTATTTCCTATTATTAAATGTACACATATGCAGTATAATTATAATAAATAATATACCAAAGACATATTATATACCAACAATGATAAATATTTTAAATATATTACTGTATTCTGCTACATATATATAGCATAATATGGTATATTTTGTATAATATTCTTCCTAATGATTATTAGTTTGTGAAATATTTGTAAAAAAAAAAAAAACCCTTCTCTTTTTCTGTTACTCCTTTTGTCATTTTACAATATCTTTTAGCATTTTATATATGGACAAAGTTCTACTAAAAACAGAACAAAAGAAAACAAACAAACAAAAAAGAAAACACCTCTTTTGCATATTGCATTTTTTAAAATCCAGAATAACCTAAAAGACACAGTCATATTTGGGAAGTATTTCAGGAACCTAAACATGAGGTGAACTCCTTCTCAAATTGTGGAGAACTTTCTTTGATCTTACTTCGTTGCAAAAGACTCAAATCTTGTTTCATATTTTCACTAAAGTCAAAATTGTTAATTATATTTTCTAAAACACTCAGCCCATCCTTTTGCTGGTGGAAATTAATGAGACTATTCTCATAATGGCAATTACAGTGGCAATCGGTGATGGACATAATTTCAAGCCAGGTCTAGGGTCAAGAAACAAAATGTATTTTAGCGACACATTTTCTCACTTGTTCTTCTTAGGAACAGGGTATGAAATATTTCAAGATATGACTTTGTTTGCAGAACATTAAAGAGTAGGGTAAACGAAAAGGCTGGTGGTACTCATGACCTATGCTTGTGGTAAAGCTTAAGTCTACCTCTAATATTTGAGCTGCTTCAGATCTCAAAAGAATTTTGAGTCATTGAACATGGCCTTCTGCTCTGACAGATAACCATTTTCTTTTAAATTCAATTGCAGAACTGCATCTGAGAAGTAGTTTACTTTTAGGTCTCAAAAGTCTGTTCAGAATTTCTCTGATGGTAAACAGCCTTCTGATGGAAAGGTTCAGTAAGACTTTGAACAGAGGCATAAAGTATCTCATACTTGCATTTAAACTACTTCATTGGTAAAAACATGGATTCATTATGGTTTCCTCATGCCTGAATTGACCTCTCTAGCATGTGACGAAGTCCTACAATTGGATAATTTTCTTTCTTAATAATCATCTGATATGGTCCCAGTTCATATAAGATATTTTTGCTATTAATCCCTCTGTCCAAAATTTTATTATTTTCTATTTATTATTTATGATTATTTTATTTAAGTCTATAGCCAGGAAGGTCTCAGAAAGCCTGGGAATTGATGATGTGTGTTGAATATATACACAGGAACAGTGCTGACATACAGACTATAGTAACTACAGCACAAACATCAATTTCGCTCTTATTTTTATTATTCAAATGTGATAGCTGTTGCCACATAGCTAACAACAGCTTTAGCAGAAACCAACAGTTAATCTCCTGATTTTCATATGAATGCCATGCCTTAGTCCAGTAGTGGTTCAGTCAACACTGTGTCAATATTATTAAGATATATTAATACATAAATACACCATATTTTAAGGATCTACTGAAAAAAATGAATGTTATTTAAAACAAGTGTCTGTATTATTTTCTCAAATTAATACAACAGTACAGCTTGAACAAAGTATAAATCAGACATGAATCAACTGAAAAGTGTTTGCTAGGTGGAAAATCACTGAGAATTCATACGAATATTTGAAACCGCTGAATTTGATACTAAAACTTGTCAAATTCACCAAAAAATAAAAAAAAAGCTGGAAGAAATTACATGTTTTGTTTATTTAAGACATAACATATCTCACTAAGCACGTAAATGCTCACAATGCATACAAATATTTTTCTATATAGAAACCCATTTGGATTCAATTGCCACTGTCATATCGTTTCACAGATGAGAAAGTAGCTATTCTTGCAACAGGCATGTGAAAGAAATACTATTATCTTCACATGACAAAATGATTATTTCTGGCATAACTCTGTCTTCTTTGAAGATAATTGGGGAAAAAAAAAGGAGCTTTAGGCCTACAATAAACACTTGCAGTATACCACCTTTTCATTAAAAAAAAAAAAAAAGAGAGAGAGAGAGAACAATTTTAAATTCTTCTAGATTCCTTTCGTAGAAATAAATTCATCAGGATACTATGCCTAAATCAGTGAGCAAAAGACTTCCTGGTTATAAGTGCAGAATTGAGATCAGATGTGTGACAATGGAGATGGAGGCTGTTTTCATGAGAGGAGGATTAGGGCAAATCTGAGGAAGAGTTTTGGGCAAGGCTTCATTTCGGTGTACATAATAAAGGTGGAAATTTGGAGAAAATGGCCAGAAAACACCTTTAGCACATTCCACTCCAGTCTTTTAATGATCTGAAATATGCAACAGGGGAAGTTGAGAGTGCTCTCTGGACCATGGTTTATGTGATCACTCTGTATGAACAAATTTGTATATATTTATGAATGAGAATACTGATCTCTATCCTAATAACTTAATAATCTATTGACTGACATCAGTTATATTTGACAAAGGAAGGAGATGCTATAGATCATATCTTTTCATTCTGGAAAAAAAATAAAAAAGAAATAATGCAAGTACTGGACAGCAGAGAGTATATTCAAACAAGAAAATACAAAAGTTTTCACCAAGTTTCACTTTGGGCTACAATCTGAGGAACGTAGAGCATGTGCTGCCAGCCCATTTCCTGTTGTTGTTTTCCCTGTCTGAAGCAGGGGTTGGAGCTAATTTGGTAAGAGAGGAATCCCCTGGAGTTCCAGCCAGACCTCAGAGGTTAGAGGGACTGGGCGTGGCTGGACTCACTTCTTAATATGGATATCAAATATTGTGGTATCTATAGGCCCAGCTCTGGCAATATTGGATTCACAAACAGTCTGTCAATTGTAGGTCCAATCGTCTTCAAAACAAGTAGTTGAGTTCACAAAGAGCATGAGTTTTTCAAAGGCAACATTTACAAAGAAGGTTTTGGATGTCAGTACAGGAAATTCTCTGCTACAGCGTGGGGTTCTTAGCTAGCTCTGAAGCACAAATGTGCAATCATCACTCACCCCAGAAGATGGGAGAGGTGACTACATCAAGCATTTATTCAGGTAGGCCTCAGAGTTAGCAGTTTCTCCTCTCCCCAGCTCTCTCCTCACTGTCCTCTCTATGCCCAGTGCATCCTGGCACATAGGGTCAGTCCGACCCAGGAGGCAGGCCGGGGGGGGTGGACAAACTCCACCTTCAGTTGCCCAGCTCTCCCCCTTGGGTGTGCAGGCGCACATACCAGTCGGGGGTCTCAGCCCTCAATTCGAGGGTCCTGCCTTCCTCCTCTTCTTCCTCATTTCCAGGTGTTTGACCTCCAAAGCTAGCTTGGAGGACGTCTGCGGTTAAGTTGGCTACAAGGCCGGCCGAGCGGCCGGCTTCAACAGGTTTCCGGGGGGGCTGCCTGTGAACTGGGCTGAACAGCTGCATCCGTGCTCCATATCACTCAGCCTAGGCAGGCAAACATCTTCTTTCTCAAGGTCTGGCCTCTGCTTCCTACAGGAGATTTTTATGACTCTACAGATCATAGAAATTTCCTTCTTCAATATAGGGGAGAAAAGGGGGATGAGCCTGTCGACCGATCCCAGAAGTTTTGATGGAGTCTCCCCTCCTCCTTCTCCTCCTTAGTTCACCTTTTATACTATGTAGTTTTTTACATTTAGTGGAGTTTGAGTAACTGTAGTCATACTTACTTTTGTTATTGATTGGTGAAAAAGTCTTGTGCTTTCATTTAAGGGTATATTCAATCAAAAATCTGGAGCACATGTTCACTGAGGAGTGGTCATACCTCAGAGGCGAGTAACTTTTGGGATGAAGGAGTGTTTTGGCATTATAATGAGCAAGTTCAAGCAAAGTTCATCCAAACGGAGTGATTTGCCACGCCTGCCAGCTCAGCACTGGGCATCTTATTGTCTGTCTCCTACTGGGCAGCTTACTGGGCAGCTACTGTGGAGTACAGCACAGGGAGTACAACAGAGTTTGGCCGCAGTGTCATCACTCTACTCCACCCTCCGTTACTCCTCTTTGCAGCTGTGATGAGGGCATATTGTGTTGCCTTGGGAACCGTGGAGGAGCAGAGTCCGTGTGTACCAACCATCCTGGAAGTGGCAGCTGGCTTTCACCCCAAGCAAGCTTCTGTAATGTCAAAACTTATGTTAGGCCCTAGTTTTTCTCTGTTACCCCTTTTCAAGCAATTCTTCCACACAGTTCCACCCCACACCAGTTGGGTCTTTTCATATTCGGCCTTGGCTACATAGCCTAGGTAATAGCTTCTGGTGTAGAAATGTGAGTGCAATAACTGTGTGTGAATGGATACACCAAACCCAGCTGTGAAACCACAACTGCTCTCTTTTAAGGAGGATTGCAGGGATGCCATGGGGTTGGGAGCAGCTGCCTCTGCATAGGGGGCGATCGGGTTAGCTCCACAGCACGGATGGAGGACCCATGCTGCTGGAAGAAGTGGGGGCACACACATAACTGCATGTAGATGTGATGGGCAGTAGTCATTAAAGCTCCTGGGGTTCTTTAGAAAACTCCATTAGTGCTTTGCAAAGTGTCAAGTTTGTGGTTTATCTGTTTTGTTGCTGCTATTGATCCTGAATGTGTGGTTCACTGGTTGCATGATGAAAGTATTAATGAATGAATAAATAATTACTGTTCTTTCTGTCATTTTGTTTTTGTTTTTCCCCAGTGTTGACTCTGAGTCTGACAATTTATGGATCTTCTGATAGTAAGAATATGTGATTAGCAAATAATTGTCATGTCATTTATTTTTTTTCTGGAAGAATCTGCCATGGGAGTCAGAGAAACTAGCTGAGTGGAACATCATTATATACTTATTTTTTCATGCATTTTTCTCTGAATATTGGTATCTAATACTTATTATTCATGGAAAGCAAGAAAATAGTTACAAATTTCTAAGTTATTTTGCAAGCTGGAAGCACCAGAAATTTTATATAAAAATATTTTGGTCTATCTTGAATAAAAATATAAATCTGCATTATACTTACATATATTTCTCAATTGCCTCTCTAATGTATAATGCTTTCATTTCAGGAATAACTGGATGTTCAATAGTAACTACAAAACTTTAATTTCCTCAGTTAATTGATACTTATTACTCAGATTTATCTGGAAAGATACTTTCAAGGGAGTCTAATGGCACTTCAGGATCTTTTCATCACTGTGTCTGTCTATCCATCTGTCTGTCTATCTACAGACAATATTTGCTTTGCTCTATTTACTCTAGCTCTATCATTACAAAATACAAAAAAAAAAAGATGTCAACTTTAAAGTACCCATACAGGTTAAAAGTAAGAATGTGAAATTTGGTTGCTGTGTAACAAATACAAGTTTACATGAAGAATGAAAATATAACTACATTCCTACTGATATGCTAATGTAAGAGAGACTTCTTTTGCTTAATTAGATATTATCAAGACAGCTGCAAGTAAAGTAGATTTGACTGAATATTTACTACTGTAATTTCTGTTTATTCATTCATCAGGTTAATTTTAGATTACTCATTTTCAGTAGTCTGTGCTTCCTCAAAGACTGTTGTCTCTTTTGGGGGGGTCTTTACATTGCTGCTTATCCAGGCCAAATGACACCAAGTGCAGTAGAAATGTTGCCAGATTGGATATTGGACAGAAATGTTTGTGTGTTCCTAACTCTTTTCTCCAGTTTAGGCCTTTTGATCCTAACTCTTGATTTTAATAATTTAGAGAATTTCATAAAAAGGCAGAATCAGTGTTCTGTGTGATAAGTCTATGGCAAATGCTTTACTTACTGTGCTCGGAAACATGAATATGTGAGAAAAAGACATTATTCCTAGTCCTTATTTTCCTTTGCTGAAAAAAAGAGTTCTTAAGAAAATTTTTTAAAAGTAGGGGTAAATAGTTGTAAAGTAGAAATAAATGACTTATTTGGCTACAGTGCTTAACAAAGGGAGCCACTGATTAATCCTTAGCTTCAAGTCACAGACTGGCATGTGGCCATACTACTCAGGGTTAGCCTCTGCTGTAGAAAAATTGCTTTAGAGATAATAAATTAGAGAAATTTCAACAAAGTCAGGTTCACAATAAGCAGAAAGACTAATGTTTCTGTACTCAAGTCTGCATTCCAACATTTTTATTAAACAGTGTAGCTGTTGCCCTGAACATTAACACATAATTTCATAAACATTTTTTCTAAAATGTCAACTTTTGCATTTCTGATTACGAGATATAAATGACATACAATCTTTCATTTCTTTGAATCATGAACTGAAATGTAGCTATGCAAGATTCCTAAGACTGATCCAAATTTACTTGGAAAAATTACATTTTTTTTTAAAATCACATGATCTGTGAGAAATGGTAGACCATTCATTTGATATTTGAACCTTCAATAATGCTGTCAGATAATTTTGCCCGCTTCACCAGATGAGCACCACTCACTAGATGATACCTGAGATTTTATCCGAGCCTTTATTCAGGCCCTGATATCATCTGATCTTTTATACATCTATATTGGAATGAAATTAGCCACATCCTTGATGCTTTGTTGTCTTCTGTTGTGAAGGAAGAGTAGAATGTCTAGATATACCTATCCAAAATATAGACAATAAAAGTAAAAGGGCGTGAATCATACTCCTTAGGCATATGACAATTTAGTATGAAAGAGCATTCTGTTAGCTAATATTTCAAATAATCAGAAAAATGTGCTTTATTCCAAATTTTCCAAAAGTTTGCCTTTTTTTTTTTTTTCAGAAGGTATCTAGGGACATAATTTGTAATATTTTTTCATGACAAAAATGATGTTCATTTGAGAATTTTGAACTCAATAGGAACGCAAGGAAGATGATGAAATCTTGAAAAGGAGGCAAGTGGTAACTAATCAGAGAGAAAATGATCTCAGTATAGGAAAGAATGAAAGAGGTTGGACAACTGAGAAATTGTCTTATTTTTGCCATTTTATGAAATGCACTGGATGGTGATGTCAGGTTAAATCTAAGACTAAACAAACTGATACATATTAATGCCATCATTCCTCATTTGCATTAGCCTGAAGATGAAATTAATCTCAGCCAAACATAGAGGTCTACACTGTGGGCACTGTTTATCTCTGAACTTTTGATCAGTGATTCATTGTATCAGAAATACATATCTGTTTTATTATGATACCTTTCTTCATAGATGGTTATGGGTTAGGTGAGCAGCTCAGGTATAGATATCAAAATTTATTTGAAAAATCCTAGTTGCACAGGCTATACGTAGAACTCTGTCTATTATACTGCACATCTGTTTACAATAAGGTGTCTTAGCACTGAGAATTGCCATATCTGGAGGGATGAAAAAAATATAGTCTGTTTACTGTCTAGTATAGTCTGTTGCCTGTTCATGACAGGCAAGTCAGCAATATGTAATATCTGCACTTCCTTGTAGTGCTTTTTTCCCCTCTTCTTTAATACAACTTTGTTGTTCTCTATTTTTTATCTGCTACTATTTCAAGCATAAATGAAGTAAAATGAAAGGTTTGCTTTGGGTTTTGGTGTCATTCTATAACTGAAATGCAGCTAGTAACAAAAGTCTGCCTCCCAGTTCCCCCTGATCCTCCTAAAAACTCAAAAACTGAAGATACTTCACAAAGTTGTTACTGAAATGACCAGTAAATCATGGCAAATGAGGAATTCCATGTACTCTTCCACATGGGTACCAGAAATATAATATTCTGTAAACCCATCTTCTACACAAATATTGTATTAATTAATATGAAATTTTCAGTGAACACAAGGATTAAAAAAAAAAAGTTCACAGAATACTGCACTGTTAACATTTTGTTTCCATTAGAAGAAATTAAAAAGAAAAAAAAAAGTCCTCCCTAGTTCCACATGTATCCTATATTGTCTAAGTCTCACTGATTTAATTTGAAAAATAAGGAAAATGAAGTAATAAAAGAGCTGTTGTGGACTTGAAATCTGATATCAAAAGGCATGATTGGCTTATATATTTGACTGTAACCACTAAGACTGCCTAAGGTTTATGTTCTAGCAAAAGCCAAAGAAAACAAGGAAGTTTTCCTCCATCTTCTATCTTGTTTCTCTTCTATCTTCTATTCTTGAAATGATGTAGGTTCAGGAGTTCTGGTTTGGAAGTCATTATGACAGCTATCCTGAAGCAAAAAAAATCTTGTTTTAGAATCATTATTGCAGCTCATTAATCAAACTTTATGGAAGCTTTAAATGAGAACAAGAACATAATGTTCATCAAACTCAGATCTTTTGCCTACAATGTACATTGTACAATGTACAAGTAGTACTTCTAACAATAATTTCCATTATAACAATATTTTGGTATACTTACATAAGAAAATATCCATTATTTCCATTCTAGTGAGTAAATTTTCTAGCAATGAATTTGGTAATTAAATTCTTGTTCATGTTCAGCTAATCTGCTCATTGTACTAATTCCACACAGTCTGGTGGTAATACCACTTTATTAGTTGTAATACTGTTTTATCTGTGGTAGAATAATATAACTTGTACATGCCAAGAAAATAACTTAAAAAGTACATTACAGTCAGAAGTGATTTTAAAAAGAGAAAACTTCTGTAAGTTCAGTGGATATAGATAAGATCAGATTCTGTTTGTTTCTTGCTTTTCTTAGAATGACCACATCTTTGAAGGTGTAACAATTTAATGTGGTCATGTATTCATTAACATTCACATGCAACTAAAACTTTTAAAACTATAACCACAGCTACAGGATCTGATATGCTTTCAAATAAATTTTCTCATTCAAATAAACATTTGTGCAGAACTCTTTTCTATCAAAAATCTCTTAGTATCTGTTTCTTATAAATTTCTTCAAACCTGTAATTCAGAAATAAAAAAATTCATTATTTTTTTTGTTTATCAATGATGTGACTGATATACTAGAAGAAATAATTGTATTTTACATTTGTTTTATTTGAACTTCTAGACCCGTATAGCTGTGAATCAGTAAACTCTATAAGCAGTATCTCAAAATTATTCAATGCATTTGTGTTAGAGAAATCATTTCTTCATTTGGATCACTAAATTGGAAGAAAAAGCATATAGGATTCCCATGCAGATAGGTAGTTTGTATCTAAGAAAATAATTAAATTACACATTTTATTTGAGTCAAAAGATTCACAAAATTTTCCTGTGTCCTTATATCACACAGGAGTGATAAAGGATGTCCTTATCACTGCTTTTTCTTCCACTGAATTATTTAGCTTCTGGGGCAGAGAAAGAAAGAGTGAAAGGCAGATCCCCAAAGTTATTTTTGTATTGAAAAAAGGCATGTGTACAGCACCAAGTATCCCACAGTCCAAACTAGGGATTTGCAGCAGAGTCCTTCAACAACCTGCTTTACTGCACACCCAGGTTTCACATCTGAGGAGGCTGACGAACCTGATGATACCCTCTTAGCAAGTCTGAATAGAGTCATTACGTATCTCAAGATTGTGTCTAAAAGGAGCATCATGCAGGCTATTTGCTCCATACTGTAGGTCATTACTGCTATTTTCCTCCAGTACAAGCAGAATAGAAATGATCTTTCTCCTGTTAACTGTCTCATTAGAAATGCTGTCTTATTGCACTTACTAATGAGACATTTCGATATTTGAGCCCTTGTTCTCCACTGCACTAATTTACAATTAAACCCTACGTAGTATTGCTGATAACAGTGGCATTATTCCAGCATGTAGAATGCCACAGCAATAAAAAGCATGAGGTAAAGAGATTGATCATCAGAAGTTTTAAAAACACAGATTAATTATTGAAATGTTTCAGAAACCAAGTCTTATAAGTGCATGGATTAAACACAGAATTGATTTTACTTGGGTGTTCTATACTTAATTGCTCTGCTCAAAGATTTTTACTTGATTTGCAGTTGACCACTTCTTTCCTCACACTCCATACTGTTCTTGTAATGTCTAATCTGCTTAGTACTCTAATGCTCCCAATCTCAGTATAGTTTCCATTATTTACCATGTGTCTCATTGAAGTAATAAGGATAAATGTTACTATTTAACACATAGGAATCTTCAATCAAAACCTGATTTCCACTTATACCCAAATTTAATTATAGGATTGTATTTTTACCACTAGGTGTTAATTAGCATACAGACCGTTGATACGTCTAGGATCATTTTCTTAATATACTTGTAAAAAATTTCTAAGAAATCCAGAATTGGCCATATATGAATATAAATAATGGAATATATTAATAGGCAGAAGTGTTTGGGATCTGAAATCCTGTTATTTCCTTCTCCTAACACTGAGAAGGTCTGGGTAGTCGACCATCAAGTTCCCCAAAATAAATTTCACATATTTAGATCTAAATATGGAATTGATTTCAGCTCAGACATCTAGCTATATGGGACCTATTCCGTTTTCTAAATATAGGCATCCAGTACTTTTTCAGATGCTTTGTGGCATTCTGCCTGACCTCAAGCTGCATCTTTAGATAAACTGAAGTGTCCTATAGGACATCTTTACTATCTGCAAGCCATAGATGAAGCTGTTTCAGATGATCTAGTGTATTTAAAAACTCACCACATTCTTCATTTGAGTGAATCATCATTTGATTCACTCCCTGAAGTGTAAGTTCCCATCATAGTCAGGAGACATGTTTGACTGTTTAATGTAGTATCTCATGTCATACAAGACAACTTAGGCATTTCATCTCACCTTCAGCTGCCTCTGCTCCAGGTCTTCCATCATATTTATCAGACCTGTGTATATTCTGTCTTGGTTATTTTAGGAAGTGACAGAGGGCACTAGATGTGCACCATAGGCAGGTGAACCAAATCCCTGGTTAACACTGTAAACACAGTCTAGAGAATGATCCAAGTGACCAAACATAGATTTCTACTTCAGAGTAAATGATTAGTGTTATAAGCCTTCCTTGACTACACTGACTATTACTGCTATTTAGATACAGAGCACCATTTGAGGTGCCCTGATAGCATTTTCTTCCCTTCTAGAACTAAGCTATTGCATCTCCTGCCATTCTGTTCTTTTAAAAAGGAGCTTAACATTTTGCAGAAGGAAAAACAATTAAGCTATCTATGTCTAGTCCTCAGGTAATGGTAATATTTAGGGATCTCTTTAATTGCATTAGCCTGAAAGAAAGGTAGGATGTCGAGTCTGCTGTAGGAGATATATATTTTTAAAAGCTGAATGGTAACTGTTGTTTAGAATCCAATGTTTAGAAAAAAAATGTAGTTCATTATTAAATTACTGGTTTTATACAGATCAAATTCAATTATTTAGTTTCAGTTCTGCTACCAAGTTTATATTAATATTACTGAATGCTTTTAAGAAGATACTAGCAGATATGATAGAAATATCAGATTGCATGTCTGCACCAAAATTCAATCCATACAGAAATCTTTAAATCTCTCCTTAGACTCCCTTTAGAAACAGAATTTAAAGCCAGAATATTTACACTAAATTGGAAACTGCTTCTGATTCTGTCATATGGTACAATAGGACAGGACTAATTTTTATGATAGCCTAGACGTAATCAGCCATCTGTCCAGTGTTACTTCGTATTATGTCCATTTTTGTGACTGAATCTTTCTGTGAAATATTTCTTTCTGTGTATAATCCTTCCATCTAACTATTTGTCTGTAAGCAGACTACATTTTGTGCTTCTAAAATCCAAAATTACATGAGAAAATGACTGTCAGCCTTGATGTCATCTCAAACCACTGATAGTGTCTCTAAGGTAGATTCTGATCTGAGACACATCTTGTAAACTCAGGGGAACTCTATTATCTTCATTAGAATAGTTGTTGACTGACACTGCTTGACAGATTCTGTTTATCGAGGATATGATTTTTAGCTAATCTTTGGACTGTTTTCTTTTCATCATCTTGTAAGAATTTAAAAAGTGACATAATTTAACATATATATATATATGTATATAAATAAAATACATACACAGAAAAAGGGAATTGCTTTGCAACTTTTAAAAATTGTTGAAGACTGATTTTGTACTCAGGGTGTTGTTTATGCATTGCAGTTTCATATTCACTCACGCCCAGCGCACGGGCATGTGCTGCATTTAAAAATGGCAAGATTTTTCCATATGTGAGTTTATCTTCCCTGACCATATATAAGTTTCATCATGTTATAAATGACACTTTGGGATCACATTATATTTCTAAAAGTGATATATACCTAAATTAAAATAATGTTTACTGTGCATACTACATTTCATTTTACAAAAGCATGCAAAGACAAATTACAACAGAAATAGGCCTTAAGAAGCCTACTGAATATTCTGGTGACTCCTTAATAATATGCTTCATCTGTCTTCAGATTGGTCTGATTAAATTATAAAATCTTTTTTATTTCCTGGTTTGGAGAAGTTCAAATATAATACAAAGTTTTAGATGGGAACAAATATTAGCATTGAAAATTCATACTAATTTTACTTTTTTTAAATCATAATTAATTCTGTAACTATTACAATGTTTAACCATTCTACACTGCTATACCTGACATAGCTATTCCTTCAGTATTGATATTTCAAGTCTTTGGGTTTTTTTTTTTTGAGAACGCTTTACTGGCATCCAGATAAATTATTTGATCATCAAAACAAGTTCAAATTAAATGTGTACTGTAATTATATGATCCTTTTTTTTTTATTTTTTATTTTTTAATTAATCACTCTAGAGAAATCGCTTACTAGGAATAAACCAAAAAATGTTAACCTCAATAATTGACTTTGGGAGTCCAAACCACAAGGGATTTGTTCTGTAATATTAAATTTTACACATTTGCTAAGTTCAAGACTAAATTATCACTCTTCTATGCCTGATTTTATTCATATATGCAAATTTAAAAGCATATTTATAAGTCAACTTTCATTAGTTTAATTTCTCCAAAAAAGCACTATAGTTTCAATTGAACATACGCACTCCTAAAACTACCAGTTTGTAAAACATTGTTAAGGAAATTTCTGGTGGCAACAACCATTCCAGCAAGCATATCCACAGGTGACTCCTTCAAAGCATCACAGAATTCCCCGAGGGAAATCATGGCGATGATAGACTGTGTAGTACAGTTTGCTGTTCTTTCTACATGTTATAATTACACATTCTTAACCAACAGCCACCTAACTGTTTCTACAGACCACACTAACTATTCAACAAAGCTGGATATCTCTTACTGTTCACATTTTTCCAAGATTCTTTCTTGAAAACGAAACAGTAGTGATTGTTTCTATATAACAGTAAAGAGAACTCACAAATACAGAAAGGCTTTCTCATAGTATGAGAGAGAAGGCAAACAAAATTAATGGCGTTAAATAATTAGCTTGCCCTGCAAGAGCCATTTTATGATTTAATTTCAGTAGAACAACCAGATCCTGGCCTAAACAGTTTCAACATTTGTGTGTAATAATCTCCTTCCAAAAAAACAAACAAACAAACAAACAAAAAAAAAAACCCTAAACCAAAAATTAAATATTGAATTGTATCTTTATCAATTTAACTTCTGTTTTGCTTTTAATGTCAGGACATCTGTTACATTAATTTTTGACTGCATGCAAGTAAATAGACATAAAAGGAATCCATAAAATAATGAAAATAATTATGAAAAATATTTTAACTCTAGTAGACTAACTATGATGTAAAAATGAAAATTTGGGATAGCAGGATTTTATGGAAGTATGAACTACCTATACATTTATTTAAGAAATTTGGCCAGTGGAACATAAAGGATCTGTTACAACCTTCCAGGTAATAGAGAGGGGAAAAAAAAAAAAAAAAAGGAATTCTCTTTAGGAAAGAGAATTATGAAAAAGACCATTTGTGATGGCAAGACACAAGTCATTTTGCAAAGGATATTTAAACATATGATTTCTTCTTGATGTCATGTGACGTAATCCTGGATCAGGAAAACAGAATTAAAATACAAAGCTTATTTGGTGATAAATTCTTTCTAGATAAAAAGGTAAATTTAAATGCATTATTTACTTCCCAGTTGCTTCATTCTGAAACAAATATGATTATTTGATCTGTTGAACTTTGACCTTACTTTTAGCTGAAGGTACGCTAAGGCTACAAAGTTCACCAGTTTTGTTCCTGGAATTATTACAGCCATTTGTATAACCCTAGTGTGTTATATAAACTTAGAGTAGTGTTAAAGCTTCTACTACTTCCTTGTATGTTGAAGCATAGTAGAGCTTAAACCACTAGGTTACTAGCATCATAACAAATATGCAGAGAAACAGATTTTGTTTGGTTTCCTTTTAAATTATTTTTTTTAAAAGTTCAATATACACTGATCTTATCTAAAAAAAAAAACCATAGTGAGCTAGACCTACACAGTACACAAATTAATAGATAGTATAAGAATAGTCTGAAACACAACATTGACTCTTTTTGCCTTGCTAGGATTAATCAGACAAGCAGCTATGCCATATTAAAGATAGCATTATTATTATGGTTTGGGTTTGCTTGTGAATATTCACAAAGTAAGAAATAAAACAAACAAACAAACAAAAAAAGACAGAAGAATCTGATTGAGGAAATATATGTTGATGACCTGAAAAGAGAAAAGAAAAAAAAGATGCTGAAAAAAAATCACATTTGGTTATATTATTTTTTACATTTGCAGTATTATAAAAAAGTGAAAAAAAAAACAAGAATATATATATAAGAAATTTTTGAAGTGGTGCAAAAAAGAAAAAAAAAATGAGCATAGTGCACATACTGAAAATATTCTGAGGAATACAAAGGAAAAAGTTTGAAAAGAGAGAGATCTTATTCTACAATAACTTTAACAAATCTACCAAGGACAAGGATGGCATGTAATTCAAAACTATCAATTTATAAACTATGATTATAATGTTGAATTAGATATAGTATATCTAGGCTGGTCAATAATCTTTCCATCACTTTTGAACTTGTGTGCCCAAAAAACTCTATTTTCCTAAAAGTACAGGGGCATAACTTCTGCTAATGCCAGTAAAGACAATTTCAATTATATTTTGCTGTTTTTTGTAGAGGAGCAAACTTGGAATTCAACACAGGATATTCAACTATTTAAAAACATGATTAAATATATATTTTCTACACCCTTTCTACAGCTCAAGAGTAGAGTTAAAATAAGATAAATAAATAGTAAAATAGTAAATAAAATGGTAAATAAAATAGTAGCCAAACTTCTCTGCATTGAGAAACATCGTCACATATAGTGGCAACACTGTCTTTACTCCAAAGTTCAAATTTTATTTTATAATTAGGCAGATCTGAGTACAAACAACTACATTTAGTTATATATTTGGTTTTATTACTTTTATTAGAAGTTCATAAACTGCATATATATTGTCATAGTTTGGAACTTGCTTTATATTAATAGTAATCTTTAAAATAAATAAATAATCCTTCTTTATTTCTATTGTCTTTTACTATTTAACCCTCTGGCTATTCTTTGTAAGTAATAATAAAATTTAAACCGTCAGAAAACAAAAAAAAAAAAAAAAAGGAAAAAAAAACACTTTAACGTGATAATTCATTTGCTTATGTTTACTGATTATCTGCAGTATATGTGTTATTGATGTCTAAACTATTTTGAAGTATTTTCATCGTCCAGTGCAAATCTTTTGCTCAAGAAGGTAAGAACTTAACTGACTTTGTAAAAGTGGGAGTCCTTCAAACCTACTTTGATCTCACGCACACCTTGCAAAAATTAAATACCATATTAAAGTTTAAACTTTAATTTGATAAACTTTGGAGCTGCAATACTAATTCTTTAGATACTGATACTGATCCCTTATTTTTATCATTACCACTAATGAATCAGTGAATATCCTTTCAGAATCCCCAAATATGTAATATTTTCAGTAAAAGCCTGACCTCCAGCAAAGTCAATGGACATTTTAGTATTGCTTTTAGCTTAATTCTAATTTCACCATCCCAAAGGTTTTTCAATATGCAACAGTGATAAACCTGAAAATGTAAGAATAGAAAAGCTTGGTTAAGATGATTCACTACTACAGCCTGATTCATATTGACTATGGAACCAGACATGCAAATTCATCACTCTCTTGACTTCCTGCAACTTCTTACGGGGAAATAAGTTCATTTGCTATAAGCCATTTGCAGATACTAGTCATACAGACATATATGTTTGTTGATTTTTATTTAAATTTACTCTGATTATTTTTATTTCATCACAACTTCCCAGAGGAAAAAACAGAAGAATCACCTCAGAGAAAATTAAGCACAGCAAATTGAACATTAATGAGATGTTTGTCATTACTTTTTATGATGCTATAATGATATAGGTTATGAGACAATCATCCTAACCAAGATCTTTATTGGTGCGTGGGGAGTGAATACATGTATAACATTTTGCTGCTGTGAAAAATGAAGAGTGTCATGAATTATGATTGTTTTAAAGGGGAAATGAGTGGAAAAGCAGAGCCAAGGCAAATACAGGGTTGAGGAATTTACTCACAGACTATAGGAATAAAACCACTTAAGCAAATATGACTAGATATTGGCATATAATTGGGATAATCTAACCTTGGTTAGATTATGTGTATCCTGGATGGACCCCAGTTTCTGTTTCCAGGAAGAAATATATGTCTTCTAATTTATGAATCATATTTGTTATCTGACATGTACAAGACTATGAAATACTTATATTTAGGCAGCCAAATAAAGGTTTCAAATGTCATTACCCCAAATTTCATTAAAATAGAAAAGGAATGGTTAGTAAATTATCAGCTAACTTCTGGAGAGGATAAGTGTTAAAGAAGAAGCAGAGAGAAAAATAAAAGTTTAAAAATAAATCAATAAAAATTTTTATTCAAGAGATGCAGATCTTGCACTTGAGTCATCAGGCATTCCCTGTTCATCTCTTCTACAACAGTTTAGACCTAGTTTAAGTTTCCGTACAATGGGAAGACTTTGACAGATGACCACTCGCAACTTTCTTTGGTCTCTCTGTCTGCTGGCATTCCTCTGAGAAAATATTTTGGTAATGTCATCTAAAGAATAAAGTCCTAAGTAAATGAAGATCATAGCAGATAATACTCATAAAAGAAAAAATAAAATGTAAACAAAATGTAAACAAAATAAATTATTCTACACAAGATAAAAGAAGAGTTTATGAAGACTAACAGGAAGCAAAAATTTCTTCTGTTTTGTTTGGCAAATTCATGAATGAATCTTGTAATCTTCTACTATGTCAATTTCTGGCACATATTATGCACTTTCTGTATAAAATCTGACTCATGTACATGAAGCAGTTATATGCAGTTACACGAAATAATTCATATGCTGTGGCTAGACTGCCCAAGGTACTTTATTGAAAGCTACTGAAGTGAAACTGATTGAAATGAACTATATTTCAGTCTCTAATTAATGAGAATAGGATTCATTCCTCAATTCACCCCCAAGTACATCTTGAGGGCTATATACTTTTTTGAAAATCTGTGTACTGCAATAGGTATTGTGGGACATACAAAGCCATTGCTTCTGTACAGAGTTTAGTAAAAACATTAGGATTTTTTTCTCTCTCTCTTTAAAAAATTGCAGATAAAATATGACTCTTAGTGGTAACTTAAATTTGTATGCAGTTCCATGCATTATATGACAATAATCTCTTGGCATCACCTTGTAAAAGTATTTTATTCCATACAGAAAAGTCAGAACACATTTCATAGTTATCTCAGGAGTACACTCATGCAGCACAGCATAACTGCCCTTGTTGAATGTAAAGACTTCCATCTGAAAATAGTTCAGGCAGAGGAAGATGTTATTCCACCTACCAGTATGATTTTATTTCCTAATAACAGTGAAGATAAAATACCAGATGTGATGCTGAGGCATGAAAATACTCAAAATGTTTTCCATTGCACAGAAGAAAAATACCATGTCTTTAGTAAAGTGCCATAAATCCTGTAGGATTAGGCCTACTGGAGATGGCAGACTCAGCCAGCAGCAATAGAAAGGAAAAAAAAAAAAACAATCTAAACTAGAGTTTAACTAGCAAATCTTATGCAAATGCACATTTTAAGAATATAGAGAATGCACAAGTTAGCTGATAATTGTAGAATGTAGAAATGGGAATTAACAATTAGAGATTTGTCCAGGAATGTCAGAATTATGTGAGCATGTGGCAAACTACAGATTATTTTCTCAACACTTTAATCTATGAGCTTCATAGACTAGCTTCGTATCAAATTGAATATCAGATACTGCAAGCAGAGCAGTTTTGTGCAGTGATTCACTTTCAAAATGACATCAGATTTCCATTAACCATAGTACTGTGCTAATACATTGATTAGTGAAGTGCATTTCCAGTACATAAAATCCAACCACTTCTAATATGTTCAGGGTGTTGTAAATATCATGCCTAATATAATTCTCTATTTCTTGTGAAATAAAAATGAGGGTAGAAAGGAAGGCAGTATTTCTTTCTTCCCTTTTGCCCTATAGATGTAATTTAAAAACACACAACACTAGAATTCTATTAAATACATTAATTGATTAGCATGGTCATAATTGCAGTCAAAATACTCCTTTGTGCAATATAGTTATTTGATTCCTTTATCTCCTGTCATTCTAGACTGCTTTTTAATACATTTTATATAATCAATGACCTCTCTCTCAAAAAAAAAAAAAAACCTCTCAAAAAACTTTTTTTTTTCTCTTTTAATACACAGGAAAATTCATGGCTAGTATTAACTTTGACCATGACTTTTATTTAGTCACATTGCATCCATTTTAACCATTTTAAACCAGCTAAAAATATGGCCTACACAAGTATTTCATGCTTCAGGAAAAAGAAAAAGAAATCAGTGAAGAAAATGAAAGTAGCAAATGAGTCATTGTGGAAGCTCTTTTTTTTTCTTGATGTTGTTTGTTTGTTTTCTCATAATGACATGATTTCATTTATAATTGATATCATATTGCAAGTACTTGAAGACCATTCTCCTGAACAAGACTACATTTTATTTTTTGACTTTTTTTTTTTTTTATTCTGTCAAGAACAACTTGATTTCTAGGCAATTATCTTAAGTCACGTGGATCTCAGGAACCATATCCATACCAATGTTCTCTTGTTGTTATTGTTGTTTTTCAATTTATATCATCTTTTTAGCTTACTCTTTAAAATATTGACCACAAATAAAGCACATCAGCTAAGTGCAAGGATCTACTCTGTCCTAACTTGCATCTAAATATCTTGCATCTAGGATCCAGAATACCTATGCTTCCTGAATGGACAACAGAAAGATCTAGCTGCCTTTACAGGCCTTTAGATGGAGAGCCTGTCTAGTGAGATGACTGGAAAGAATTAGGCATTTTCCTCAAGAAAAAACAGACCTGAGAACTTACCTACAAAGGGTTCACTACAATTACATCTATGATTGCTACTACGGCAGACTAATAGAGTGGATTGGTAGAATAAAACAGCTGCCTAAGAAGACCTGATTTACACACTGCTGGATGTGTTGGGGAGTGGAGATAGTTCTCTGGTTTAGTTTTAAACCCAGGAGACTGAGGAAGTATTAGCTGGTTCACAGGAAATGACTGCCTAGTTTACATGTTACAGTGTACTTGCATCTACAAAACAGCTTCATCTACATAGTTGCTTGATATTTTCTATAATCCAGACTTGGAGAAAGGCACCCTCTCATATCCCAAGAGCAATTCAAAACTTCTATGTACCTCCTTAAAGTCCCCATTCTACTCTACTGATTGTATTACAGTAAATTATTGCATTAAATTTGCTTCAAACTTTGGTACCTCAGTTATCTTTAGTTAAAGTTAAATGGCAGAATATTTTTATTGGTATCTTATCCATAAATTGCATTGCTAACATTGCATATTTAGAATTTTTGTTTTGATGTAAATAATAAATAAATTTAGTGTTTTCTTTTGTCAGACTGAGGCTCATAATTATTTACTTGCTGTCTTCTTTTTATTTAATTTCTTCCTCAGATCTTGAATATTATACTTACTGCCTACTTGTAAGCCTTCAGTTAGTCTCTTACCATTTGTTCTAAAACTTAGTTGAGACACTGAAATCACGTAATTTATAAAATTGCATATATATGTAATTAATCATCTGTGGTTAAAATCTGTGATTATGTTATCCAATTCCATTTAGACTCCCCACTATTATTTGATTGTAACCATGTGTAACAAGTGTGCTCCTTCCCCAGCCCAATCTGACTTTTCACACATAGTCCTATCCAGGTGTTAACCACCAGTGACATTGTCTGATCCTGGTGGGCGCTTCCCTGATTTCTTCCCCCACGCAGGCATTAACCATCAATAACAGTCCTGATGGCTGCATCCTGACGGGGAGATGAGGCTAATTTTTAATAAACTAGCCGAAAGTCACCTGAAAGAATGACTATATGTCAATCATCTACTCCATGAGCAAGGTCATTTCAGTCAACACCATCCAGATTTCTGTCCTCATGGTCTGTCTAAACATGGTTTTCCCTGCATTCAAGGCCCCACCCTGGTGCCTTTACCTCCCTGTTTATTCTCTCTTGTACTTCTCCCACTGCTTTTCAGTGTATTTTTCTCGATTCAATTCTCTCATTACATCTGTTTATGGAATTCCATCAGTTTATCTCAGGTCATTTCAGTCAACACCATCCAGATTTCTGTCCTCATGGTCTGTCTAAACATGGTTTTCCCTGCATTCAAGGCCCCACCCTGGTGCCTTTACCTCCCTGTTTATTCTCTCTTGTACTTCTCCCACTGCTTTTCAGTGTATTTTTCTCGATTCAATTCTCTCATTACATCTGTTTATGGAATTCCATCAGTTTATCTCAGAAGGGAGGCATTTGTAACACTTGTCTTTCTTAAGTAGTATTTTGATATGTAGAAGGCTCACAAAGTCAAACTGTAAATGATCTTGCCATGTATTTCCCTGCATATCTACTGGGCGATAGTAGGATGAGGGTAAGGAGGGATTTGGAGATCTTCAAAACCCACCTGGATGTGACTCTGTGCCATGTGCTCTAGGTGTCCCTGCTTGAGAAGGGGGGGTTGGACTAGGTGATCTCTAGAGGTTCCTTCTAACCTCCAAGAGAAGTATAGCAGAAAACCAGGTGAAACTGAAACAACCTCTGTGGTGAGTCTGCTTGAGTAGGGGAGATCAAATAATGCTGAGTGGGGATGAGCAAATGGCTACTGGGGCCCTGGTGTTTTCCTAAACCTAGGACCTGACCCAACAGATACTCCTCACTCAGTCAATCACTAGCTGAGTGGCCTATTGGGCCAATGGAATAGATGCAATGGACTGGGGAGATCCCTCCATAATCCCTATCAAATCACTAAGTGAATTATCTATTACTGTCACAAAAGCTGCCTGTATCCAGGCTGCACATGAGCGAGGGCCTAACAACACCCCCATATCTGCTGTAGTGAATCCTACAATGTTAAAACCACTGGTAAGAGGTGCCCCAGCCATCCTTAAACACTATCTGGTGGCCAGACAGGATGAGAAAAGGCAGAGCACTGAACACAATGAGCAATTAAGTATCAACGACCCCCATCTACAGCTCCCCACCTGGGTTGAGCTAATGTATGGCATAACTAATTATGGCCGTGAGATGGGTTGGTGTGATCCTAACAGCAATGCAAACTCTAAACCCCGAAGTGAAGATCACAGGGTGAGACTTGTAAAACAGGGAACTAACATCAAGCTCAAAGAGAAAGAGCAGCAGCTTTCATAGACTGAATTTAGGAAATCTAGGAATGAATTATGGAGAAAAGCTCTGGCTTTAGGCATCCAAAGAGCTGCTATACACGAACAACCCACAGGCACAATTCTCAGTCTAGTTGAAGCTTTCCAGAAACAAGGTAATGGTGAAGGGAAGGAGCTAACATTGACTCCTCCAGTGCCAGATCCTGGAAAAGGAAACCATCCCTTCTCTCACTTTGGAGAACCAATAGATTATCTCCAGAACCCACTCCGCATATAACTCATCTGTCTGGCCAATTTGGGAACCAGGTGTTGACTGACAATTGATTATCAGCTTCTAAATGCTAATACTGCCCCATTAACAGCTGCTGTACCAAATATTGCAAACTTAACGGCTACCTTACAATCAGCTGTACACCCAAGAATAGCAACACTACATGCAAAGGTGTAGATGTAGGCACTAGATGTTTTTCATGGTTACCTCACAAGAGAAGCATAGGGAGAAATTTGTTTTCACGTGAGGTGGCATACAATGCACATTCAATGGACTCCCACAAGGGTATAAACATTCACCTACCTTTGCACATGCTGCACTGACTGAACTTTTACAGTCAGTCTCACTTCCTCAGGATGCAAAACCGTACCAATGCACAGATGATATCCTTAATTGGGGGTGATTCTCCCAAAAAGGTTGGGAAAGTAGCCACAGCAGTATGGCAAATCCTACTTGAAACTGACATTGAGGTACCATCTGCAAAATGCCAGGGATCAAGCAAAGAAGTAAAATTCTTAGGTATTTGGTGGATAGCTGGCAGTGCAGTGATTCCTCCAGATACCTTAAGAAAAAATGAAGAACTGCAAATGCCCCAATCAAGGAAAGAATTACAACAATTGATGGGAATTTTAGGATATTGGAGAAAGCATGTACGTGGATTTTCTATTATTTCCCGTCCATTATATTCACTCTTAAGGAAAGACAAACTGTGGAAGTAGGAATTAGAACATAAAGAGGCAGTTGACTGAAGAATTTAAAACATGTCAGTCACTGGAACCAGTACACCTCCACGACCCTGTTGTAGCAGAATGGGGTTTTGCTGAACATGCTGCTTACTGTAATCTGTTCCAAACTGACCCTGATGGACCAAAAAGATCTGTATTGTTTAGCTTGACTGCATTTTAAGAAAATGGAACTATGATATTCTGAATGGGAGAAAGGACTTTTATCCTTTGTCTGATCAGTTAAACAGGTCAAGAAAATACATCAAGGACAACTTGTTCAAACTAAAGGACCATTTAATTTACTAGAAGCAATCTTAAAGGGGACTGCTCAACACAGATCCATTAGCATTACAACAACCTTCACCAGTTCTGAATGCACCACCCCTCATCGGTGGTGCACCAATAGAAAACATTTGGTTTACGGATGCTTCAGCAAAAAGGGTAAATGGTAAATGGCTGCTACATAAGACTGTTGTATTAAATGTTACCACTGGTGAAGAAGTTATAGAAGAAGGTGAAGGCAGTGCACAAGTAGGAGAGCTAAGAGAAACAGTTTTAGCTGCACAAATTGGAGCAAAGGTTATATATGTAGACTCCTATGATGTGTGGGCTGGTGTCACACAATGGCTTTGTCAATGGGAAGCTCTTAACTGGGAAATAAATAGAACCCCAGTCTGGAGAAAACAGGATTGGCAGCTACTGCCAGATATAGTGAGAAAAACACCATTTAAAATGGGATGATCCTTAGCTCATGCTAAGGATAATCAACCAGCTACAAAATGGAATCAAAAGGTAGATGAGATCACTAAAATTAGAAAAATCACCTTAGATGAGAGCGGTATCGGTTGGGAGAATGGTTACATCAAAACCTAGGTCACCCAGAGAAGGAAGCGCTTTACTTTGCTGCACAGAGTAGGTGCTGGCCCATAAACAGAAAAACTTGTGAAACTTTTCTCGCAGAATGTTCCTAGTGCAGATTAAGGTTGCAAGCAGACCGTCCTGCTAAAATTCCACCTCTAATACCAATGAGGGGAAAACTTGTCTACATGGCACATTGATTATATCGGACCACTGATATCCTCTGCAGGATATCAATACATCCTCACAGGAGTAGAAGTGAAGTAGAAGCACTTATTGCTTATGGTAAATAAGTGTAGGAAAGCCAATGGGTGGAGCACGGTGCAAGGAATATTGTCTTGGTTCTCATTTTTACCTACTCCAAATATTATTTAAAGTGATAATAGCTCACACTTCTCATGTAAAGAAGTACAAGACTGGGCAAAGCAAGAAGGAATTCAGTGGGCATTCCACACGCTGTACCCACACTACCATCCCAATCAAATGAGATGGTGGAAAGAGCTAATGGTTTGTCAAAGAAGAATCTCAAACCACACAAGGCTCAATGGGATAGCAAACTTCCCAAAGTACTCCAACAATTAAATAATCATTACGGTCTACCGGAAGATCTGTAAGCCAAGCATTCTTTGTGAAAACTGAGCTTAGCGCTCAACCTACAGGTAAAAGAGAATGTCCAACAACATTACAGCCACGACGGCCTGTGATAGTGATTTTACCATTCATCGATACTGTGCCTATGACTCTAACTAAACCTCATGGCTCACTTGATTGGGAAGTTACTGATAGCAGTGATGCGAAACACCGAATTAGCGCATGATGGATTTTTCCATCTTTTTAAATGGGGTAGCTGTTCAGCCTCACTCCACTAAAACAAGTATATATTTTCTCTTGCAGAAACCATGCAGACACCATGACCCCATGCCTACTTGATCTATTCATTACATCTCCTTGTTATCTAACTTCTTTCAATAGCACTTTTTTTTCCCCATTTAATTTCCTATCTGGATGAAGCACAATCCTTGCAGTACTGTAGTAAAAAAGACTTTCCATTCAAATTCAAACTATTTAAGGCTTCTTTTTCCTATCTATATATTAAAATAGCTTTCCTTCCTTCCTTTCCTTCCTCCTTTCCTTCCTTTCCTTCTTTCTTTTCCTTCCTTCCTTCCTTCCTTCCTTCCTTCCTTCCTTCCTTCCTTCCTTCCTTCCTTCCTTCCTTCCTTCCTTCCTTCCTTCCTTCCTTCCTCCTTCCCCCCCTCTCCTTCCCTTCCTTCCTTCCTTCCTTCCTTCCTTCCTTCCTTCCTTTTCTTCCTTCCTTCCCCAGGACTTCATCTTATCTTACTTTCATGATGTGATATTAGATGTCTCATTTATAATACCTGTCTAGCATCAGTCTGTCATCAGTGAAAGCAGATAGATACATCTATGTTTATTCAGTGTTTAGTTTCTTTGATAATTATTTATGAATCTATTACAGTGCACTTCAAGACACTGGTGCATTGGACATAAAGGGAAGTTTTTCCATTCAGACAGAACACTAGTAAGAGTTGGGGGAATTCAGAAACACTCCCAGATCTATTAAAATCAGATTTTTTTTTTTAATTCCATGTAGACGAGCACACTAAACTTCCAGCAGCTGCTTATTTCACAAAACAACTACAACAGAAGCCTAGATTTTGAGTTATGTTCAGGATATGCATTTTAGACAGCTAAACTTAGGTGAACTGAATCTCATTATCCACTTTTTGAAGAGTTCTGTCCAACTAGGAAAGCCCAGTGCTGTTAAAAATTCCTAATAGGGAACCTTTATTTTTGTTCTTATTATCTTACCATAGAATCATAGAGTCGTTGAGGTGGGAAGAGACCTCTAGAGATCACCTAGTCCACCCTCCCTGCACACACAGGGTCACCTGTTGCAGATAGTTAGGGAACGGCGGCTGGAAGATATCGTGCTGTATGGAAAGATAGGGCCCCTAATGGCCAATAGTGTTTAGTCTATGGTGTAAGCAGACGGATGTGACATTGTAAACCTAGCTATATAACACCTTGTTACCCATCAATAAAGGCCATTTTGCCGTCCACCACATTGGTGTCAACTAGCTGATGGCCCGAGTGGCTTGGGGGTGGTCGCCGTGCCGTCCCTGAACCAGGTCGCTGCAGCCATTTGAACTGCAACAAGTGGAATTAGGGATGTATCTGTTCCCTCCTTCTGCTGTCCACGAACTTTCCCTATGACATAGATCAGCCGGATTCCCACAGGTCTGGGTTGTCCAAGGAGTTAATGGCAACTTAGCATGTACAGGAGCTGAAGACCCACCTGTCGAAATGTAGCAAATGGGTACAGGAGACAACCAGAGGATGCCCATGGATGCCCATCTAAAGGGAGAAAGGTAACAGACAGGCCAGGGTGGTAAGACTTACTCGAAATGAAAACAGGAAGACAGATGAAGGAAAGATTTCTGCTCTTCTTGACCCCACTACTCTGTCCTGAATTTTAATAGATTTTAATGCAGATTATCTAATGCTTATGACATTTTCAGGGCAGGTACACTCAACAGCACATTGCATAGCATCTTTCACCTAGAAGATCATCTTCCCATCTGTATTTCTGTTTCAGAAACTGCAAACACTGTGGCAAGAGTACAAAGTCTACATCACTCTGTGATGTTTCCTTTTTATCAAATGATTTATTTGTCTCAGTTAGAGACCATTGCAAAGCTCCAAAAGTTTGAGTCTCTGTAAACCCACGCCTCTGAGCAGAGATAACTATTTTACGTAGACATATATATATTCATTGAAGACTTATATGTATTCATTGCTAATTTTAAAAAAATACAGGGCAATATTCACTGTAGATATTTCTCTCATCATTTTAAAAGGGCTGGTATTCAAAAGTAAGGCAGTATTGGAAACATCTCACCTTAAGTGAGTCACCTGAGGATACTTAAATGAAATATCCAAGGGGGGTATTCTTCTACTCTTGAAATAGGCAGCTAAAATAGATTAAATGAATCACCCTCTAGAAATGACAATTCCCCCTTCTTTACAAAGCGGGCCTAGATAACTAGGTCCCTAGGCAAGGATCTTAAATGGCATTAAGAAACTGCGCATCCTTAGAGCAGCATTTCATTTGAGATTAAGATATCTACATTTAGGTTTCCACAAGTAAGTGTCAATAAGTACTAGAAATACTCCAGTAAGTGAAATCTGTAAGTCTGGGCAGCAATTTGGCTCTGACCAAAGAATACAAGAGCTGAATCAATTACTTAAACACTGAAGGAGTGCTGAGATGCCGTAGGTGACTACAAACTTATATGCAAATCAGATACCTAAATCCAAAGGTAAAATTCCAAAAATCTCATCAAACTGCTTATGCTCCTGAAACCTGAGCCCTTCGAAAGATAATGTTAATGGCAGTCATGCTTTGAGACACAGTACCGTCCCGATGTCAGAGAAAAATGAAGCAGAGCAAACGGCATTCAAAATCATAGTGGGAACAGTGTTCCCAGTCTTCATTGTGTCAAACTACATCTACAAAACACACAGAAATCAGAATGCTATCCCAGGAAACATGGCCAAAAGGGAAGAGAACAAGCTGGAGATTCATCTGCCTGAAAATGTTCTTTGGATCTCTTCAGTGGGTTTTTCTTACGCTGCCCTGGACTCACTGCAGGCACTTCATGGTCTACGTATTGCTTACCTTCTGTCCATATGGCTGCCCTGTGGGCAGTTTGAAGATTGCCTATGGAAAGCTTGTCCAAACATCACTCACTGGCATATTAGTGTGTTCTACCATATGTAGTCCCCCATGCTCAGGAAGGAATCTGAGCTTGCTTCAGGCTTGCTCCAGAGACAGAAGATGAATCTACTCTTTAAAGGCGGCTCCAGGGCTATCCATAAGTAATCGCTTAGTCATAATGGTTTTCTAGTGTCATTTAAGATACCCCATAGGATGCAAAATACCCACACAGGGCTGAAACATAGAATCTATAGGTGCTCATTCTGGAACGGCATCTGGGGGGCAATAATACACCTCAGTGCACTTGAAACAGAACACTAGATATTTTCAGGAAAGTCTCTCAAATGACCACAAAATTTAGAAGAGGGAATGTTGCAGATAGTTAGGGAACAGCGGCCGGAAGATATCGTGCTGTACGGAAAGATAGGGCCCCTAATAGCCAATAGTGTTTAGTCTATGGTGTAAGCAGACGGATGTGACGTTGTAAACCTAGCTATATAACACCTTGTTACCCATCAGTAAAGGCCATTTTGCCGTCCACCACATTGGTGTCAACTAGCTGATGACCCAAGTGGCTTGGGGGGGGTCGCCGTGCCGTCCCTGAACCAGGTCGCTGCAGCCGTTTGAACTGCAACAGTCACCTTGTATACTTTTTTTCTGGAGCAAAAAGAAATTTCTCTGAAGATCCTTAGAATCATTATAGTCTTGCCCAGCCTCATAGAGTCCTCATTATTTTGTGATATTTGGCACAATTACTTTGTGATATTTGGCACAAAAGAGTAGGCTGTATTTCTGTGCAAATCCAGAGGCTATGCCATATAAATTTGCAACAATGGAAATAATGAAGTAGTATTATTTATTTGCAGTTCAAAATTTGAAAGAAAGGAATCTAGTCTTTTATACCAATAAGAATTCTCAGTATTCAGTCAAACTACTTGGTCCTGGAAAGATCCTGGAAAATCTTTCCTTTGTCTCAAGGTAACAAATAAATATGATGCCAAAAAAATGGAGAAAAGTTATTAAAAGTTGTTAAAACATGTAAAAAATAGTCTTCTTTCCATAAAATGCAAACCAGATGGAATGCAGGCTGAAATACACAAGAAGAGTAATACAGAAAATCATACCTAAACACTTTTTTGATTAAAGTCTATTTCTCTTTTTCTTTTTTATTTATTTTATTTTATTTTCCATAATGGAATATCATGGCAATATGGAAGGGAGCAAGGAAAAGGAATATAAGTTGCTACATTCTAGCTGTGAGACCTAACCAGAGTTTTTGGTTAGGTTACACTTCAATTTCTAAGTTACATTTCCATTATTTATTTCTCAAAATAATACTTCTGTTTCGGTGACCATACAGTTTTTCAGCTAGGATTGGAGTGGTAAACACAGGTTATTCATTAATTGACAATTATAAAAAACAAACAAACAAACAAAAAACACTAAACTCTGGATGTATTCTAAAAGCAGAGCGATGCAAATCTTAGCATCTAATACAACTTGAATGCAAGGATGCTTCAGGAACCTGTGTTGAAAGCCTTGCTAAAATAGAAGTCAGTGAAGTTGATCAGGAAGTTTACCCCTAATAAATCTACTCTGACTATTCCCAGTCACCTATTGTCCTTCACAGAAAGACCAAGAACCAACCTGTAGTCTTTTCTCTTTCTGAGATAGTCAAAACATTTACCCTTCTCCAGCCTTCTCCAGGACCTTCCTCCAATCTCCACAATCTCAAAGTTACTAGAGACCAGCCTTGCAATGACATTAACCTTCTCAGTACCCTTGAAGGCATCCTATTTGGTCCCATGAACTTTTATGTGCAGAGATTGCTCAGATTTTTCTGGTTTATGTGGCATGAGACAAAGGATTGCTAGAGGAAGCATCTTGATAAGTCTGTTTTTCATGTGGATAATCTGATAAATTGTGTAGGAATCAGACATTATTGCTTATTTCTGCACTGCTTACCTACAAGCATAGGAAGGTAATAGGTTAGATTAATTTTCTGTGTCCTGGTCACAATTTGTGCTCCTCTTGTGGCTACTCTGACTATTTTTTTTCAAAAAAACTAATTTTATCATGTTTAGAAATGCAGTTTCTTGCCACTTCCCTTGAGATATATTAATTCACATTCTTTAATTTCCATTGTACTTCCTAACTGGTCTCTATTATTTTAATAATTTAGCATATTTCCTTATTTGATGCCTAGCATTGTGATTTGCCATATAACACATATAATTTACAGTTCTGCAGAACAACATTCCAAATATTACCATAAAAACACAAATTATGGATGACCATCTTTATTTCAGGCTTTAACATTTTTTTGCTTACTTTTATGTGTCTACCTAACTGATGTGTTTCTTTTCATTTGTTCTTTTACATTCTACTTGAAATTTTCCAGTGCTGTCTCCCACATCATTTTGGTCTGACAGACTCACATTCATTTTGGGTCTGACAGAATAGGCATATCATGGACAGCTTCCTGTGTGTTGATAGTTGACTGAATCACTGAGCTGAAGGCATGGTGAACAACGACTTGACTTCCACTGGTGGCTGGTAATAAATGGAGTATTCTGGTGTTATAGTGAAGTCTACATTTTTCTACATCCCCATCAACACAGAGTATATGCTACCAAACTTTTATACAATACTAAGTTAGGGTACTAATTGCAATGCTAAACAATTGAACTTCAATCCAGAGGAACATGAACAAACAATCTTAGTTTGGAGCTCCTGTTTGACAGGCATGTAAAGAATTCAGAAGGGGTCAAGTGAAGGACTCCCAAGATGTTGAGTAGCCCAGACCATGCGGCATTAAAAAAAAAAAAAAAAGAGGTTCCTGAACTAGCCTTGTTTAGCCTAGACTTCTTCAAAGAGAAACTTTGAGTGACAATCTAAAAACAATATATAACTTTCTGGGAAGTCATTTCAAGATAATGGGCTCAAACTCACCTTGGTAATTTCAGATGATACAGCATGAGGTAATGGCTACAAGCTGCAATTGGGATATTTGTGAAGATAAAATATTAAAATATTAGAATTACTTGTGATTTTTTTTTTCTCAACAGTTTCTTTTCTGGTTAGACCCTTTAAAATCTGGCAATTTATTTAGATGTCTGTTTAAGGTAAATAACATCAGAACTTGCCTCTACTACTTATACATATACAAAATCATGTTTTTTTTAAATACCAAATCTACCTGACTTTAGGCACCTCACCTACACCTAAAACCACCTAATCTTCTTTAAATCCTTCTGTCTCCTATTTGATCACTGAAATAGATAACTTCTTAGAATATCCTTTATATCAAATAAATCTTTTTATTGAAGTGCCAACCTTTTCCCAGTTAAGTATCTGTTTTTGACTTATTCAAGTGATTTATAAAAAATATATCAAGAATAATTGCTCAGAAGCATAAAAACAGGATTGCAAATAAGAACCAGTCATACGATAGCAAGACAGAATTGATATAAATTGTTATTCTTGATTTGTAGAGATGAAACATCACAATAGTTATCTTTCTAATGATAAACAGTGTTTTGCTTATTTAAGCTGATCTGAGCAAATGGAATATAAAATGTCAGTATATTTTATAGAAATGTTTACACTCAATTCAAGGGGGAATGCATCCAACTCCTTTTTTTTAGCATAGAAAAAAACTAAGTTCTACCAAGAAAGTTTAGAAAGTTTTAGTGCAAAAGCATTAAAACACATTTGACTAATCTTTTAAAAATATATGAATTTCTGTATCCTTTTACTCTTACTTTCATTACCAAATTACTAACCTGCTAAGGAAGAGAGAATATAGAATTACAGAAAACCATACAAAAAAAATGATGTTTACTTAAAGTTATGCTCTTGATTTGAACAAGTATATTTTGTCAAAATATAATGATTTTGCTTCTGTGTAGATAAAAACATTTTAAAATATAGCATTTTAATTATGCATAAATATATCTATGAGAGACAAAAGAAAACTGAAGATTCAGACATTAAAACTCAGTTACTCAGTTGCTCAAAGTTGCCCTTTATTATTTTTTTAATTATAAAGACATTCTCAAATAGGCATTGTTAGAGTTACTATTATGCTGAGCTACTATATGATCCAAAACAAAATCTAATTTGTAACATGCTATGGAAACTGGAACTTGATAGGAGTTTACTAGACTCCTCATCTATTTCCTATATAAGGCTATAGAATGAGGATTCATCACTTCACAGTGTGGAAATCCAAAATCTAAGTGAGATTTAGCTGCTTAAGTGTAGATGTCTAGTGTCATTTGAGGTATCGAAGTGCTGGACTTCAGGAGCTAGAACTTCTTCAGAGCTTATATTACGTTTTACCACCACATGCTGTTGTCTAAGATGCTCTACAGCGTCCTGAAATGGCATGAGACATCTGTATTTTAGAAACCAAACTGAGCCCCAAATACCTACTTCTAATCCTGACTCTCTCTGTAGTCAGTGAAGAGAAAAGGACACTTTTAGAAAAGAATTGCTCTGACCAAATGTGAATATTTGCTTCAGGACTAGTTATATATCTGGTGATTTTTATTTACATTTACACCTCATTTACATCCTTTAAAGATAGTTCCTAGTATTTTTCTGTTGTCTCACACTTCTGTCGTAATGATGGTCTAGACAGAGTGATTCTTTCTTAAGTCCAAGCTTTACAGTGGTTTTGGCCAGACATGTGTCCTCAAAAACTTCCTGGATAATTATCTGACATTCTATTAGAAAAAAAGAGCAACGACATCAACACTGGAACCACAAGCAAGGACATGTCTGGAGAAACCCTCACTGCGTAAATTACTTGTAACCATCAATGATCCAGTCACAGATATTCCATCCCTGAGTGTGGACACAAAGCTAATCAATCATTATTACCAACTTGTCCTGCATCTTCACAAGATCTTTCCAAAAATGATGAATACCTGACCAATGATCAATTCAAATAAGACAGAAAATAGGCTTGTGAGAAAATGAATTTCACAGCGAAAGGACTAAAGGAATAAATACCTGGAACTTGATTGAATAGTTGCACTGACTATATGGATTATAAGGACTAGCCTGATGTTCTATCATGAAGTCTCTAAATAAAAGACCATCATAAAACTTACCTTTTCTACCTGAGTTCATTATTGCCTTTTCTAACATAAACAAATGTAAAGTATATTGGAATAATAATAATAAAAAAAATCCAGTGCATGACACTATATATATATTTGTCATTGGGAAGAGACCAAGAGATATCGAATATTAATCTGTCTGATTTAAAGGGTTCTTAGCAATTATAATGATCATGGTAGGG
>NW_010587896.1:438774-461972 GCF_000705375.1 Tinamus guttatus
ATTATGTAGAACAGATTTTTTTTTCTTGCTTCCTGTATGCTGAGAAAACCTCTCTTAGCTTAATCAATGTTATCAATAGGCTTACAAATAATAAGTTTTGCCAAGAGGTCATACCACTGAATTTGCACCCAGATAGGTTTTATACTTGCATCTAGATTCTTAAATCTCTTCAAAGACACACACACACACACACACACACACACACAGAGCTTACTCATCTATGAAATGTATTTTCATATGTACTAGAAAATTTGTATTACATTATTGTCTTCTTCTGTAAGGGTAACATCAATGCATTCTTTAAATACATTGTAAGGTGATTATGTCTTCTATTGAGGCAGTACATTTGCATCTCAGTAAACACAGTTGTACATATTCATTCAGCAGTATTCTGAATTCTTAGAAAGGATGAAATGGTAGCATAAACAAGTAATTTCCTGCAGATGGAAAAAAAAAAAAAGTGGAAATGATGCAGTTGTAGCAAGTCACATCTGTGGTACAACATACCAAGTGTGTATTGTTGATGAGGCAGGAAAGACTGCACTCCATGTAACTGTGAGATTCTTTATAGACTGCATGAGTAACTCTTAAATTGGTTCAATGAATACATGCTCATAAAATATAAATGCATGAAATTGCAATTAAAAGTATTTATGAGGTGGATCAGAAAGATTTTCTATACTTTTTTACTCATTGTTGGGAGATAGCCTCTTCTGAAACTGCTAAGAAATTGAACCTGGCTTGAAATGTCATGAAAAAAAATAGAGGGTCTATTATGTCTGAATTTCAGAACAAAACTAGGGTCAAAATTGTTTGCTTCACAGACAGTTCTTCCAAAAATAAAAAGGAAAAGGAATGTGCTTTCAGATACAAATCTACCTGAATGCACACTGTAGGAAGTGATCTGGAAGGTGTTCTTTCATAGTAGTTCTTTCTTTAAGTCTCTTTCCTACAACTGAGTTTACTTATGAAGATTTCCAAATAATTCAAGTTGGTACATAAAGACTGAAAGGCTGTTTGCCACCTATTTAGGAGGAACACATAAAGTCATTAGAACAAGGAAAAGTGAGAAATCATTTTGATAACCTACTGTAAATACACTGACCAGCTTTTCTTTAATTTCTGCACCTTTTACCAATGTTTGTGCGGACTAATTTTGATGTTATGAATAAAGAACTGTATGTGCCTATTATTTTAGCCTAGCTTGAATGTTTTATGGTTCAGCACCTCACAGTAACATAGCATCCTACTCTTCAAAATAATATGCTTAATTGGCAGATTATAAAAAAGATGGAAATTACAGTGGAAGATTTTTCATAACTCTTGTCTAGATTAACTTGGATATAAAGACCATCTTTTACGGCTAGTTGGTCTCCCAATCTTGCAAAATCATGCAAGGATACTCAAAATATTGCAGATAGCATTGGTGAAGAGGCTAGCGTCACTTTGAAATGATATCTGCCAAAGTATTTTCAAACAATCTGGTATATCTTAAACTCTGTGTGTACAAAAATGTGTATATTCTTAGTGGTAACTACAAATGGGGTCTATCCTTTCCCTCAGGCAGGAGGATATTCCACTTACTTAAGTAGCAAAAAACTGCCTTGTCCTAGCATGTTGATTTATCATTCAGGAATATAGCTGGAAAAAATGCCTACCGAGGAGGATGTCAATTACATTCTAATAAGTATTTGTAGCCAGGTTGTGCATATCTGGATATTTAAGGCAATCTAAAGCTTTATCTTTCATAAAATTCTACCTTTTGATAAATTCAGGATAGACCAGATCTATCAAATTAACTTTCCCCTTGGAATATTTTTTATAAAAGTGCTCAAGGCTAAGGATATACTTTTAAACTATATTGATTTGGTTTTCATTCTGGGTTTGCTCTGGCATTAACATTTTCTCATGTCTAGACACT
The DNA here is from genome assembly GCF_000705375.1 of Tinamus guttatus. The sequence goes on from NW_010587896.1 coordinate 440,696, forward strand.
GTTCTCAAAAGCTAAGACACAATCCTCAGAATCTGTTACTCTTTTATTTTCCATGTTTCTGTTTAAAATTTGACAGTCTCATAAATATTGCAATGCACTGTAGCCCTAAAATCATGAGAAATTATCTTATTTCAGATGTTGCTTATAAAGCTACATCACCCTATCCGCCACAGGGAAGTAATACTGAACAAGATTTATTTAAGCAAATGTGTTCAGGAATTAATTCACGTCCACCTAAGTTTGTGGTTGCTTATAAGTGACTATACACTTAACTAATGGAATATATTCTATCCTACAAATCCTCTGATAGACCTTTTACTTTCACAGAATAGTCTAATACTTTTGAAGCATTAAATGAATGCTGCCTCCAAGATTTTTTTTTTTTTTTTTCTGTTTGGGAAAGTCTGCAGCTCTTGGAGAGAACAGCTTCACTTCACAGAATCACAGAATCACAGAATGGTTGAGGTTGGAAGGGACCTCTAGAGATCATCTAGTCCAACATCCCTGCTGGGACACCTAAACACGTGGCACAGGGTGGCATCCAGGTGGGTTTTGAAGATCTCCAAAGAAGGACACCCTTTCATTTCACCTTTTATTCTCTCTAAAGTGCTCTCTAGCTACTTTGTGTATATTTATATATCACAGACTAAGTTCTAACAATGCAAGGAACTTTCAAAAGTGTTTTAAATGACATAACAAACATTTTACATATATAGTTTACTTTGTCCCAAAAGAGAAAGTCTTTGCAGTGGAATGTAATAATAATTCATTACTTACTACACAATTATCATAATCACTATATTACTGTTCAGTAATTTACAAGATCATAGCATAAGATGGTCTCTGGGTTTTTTTAATTTTCTTTTTTATTTATTTATACATTGCTTTTGTATTTATATTAAAGAAGACATACTGCAGAAGCTTCTGTTACACTTTGTGGGGAAATCGAATGTGGGAAAACAGCTCTTAAGTTTTGACATAGATTTATTCAGAAGTGTTAGACAGGTCCAAAATTATCTCTGCTATTGTAAACACTGGCAAAAATTTTATCTACCATACTAAAACTGTTTTACACAAAGAAACAGTAAACCAGACAACATTAAAATTTTTCTTTTCTCAGAGGAAAATCTCGAAGGAACACTTCTTGAAACCTTTCTCCTAAATTCCAGCATTTTTACAGAAATAAGGCTTAAATTCTTAATCTAAATGTAAAATCAAAGATGGTCAGATCTTAGAGAATGTTTTCCCCAAGCCTTAAGGTTTTTCCCACAACCTGAGAACATTGTCTCCTCAGCTAATGCCTTAGTACATTTGTCCCACAGTTCAGGGTGGAGAATATCCACCGGCTGGTCTATAGCCTTAATTTTCAAAAGCCTTGTAACTGCAAGAGTAAAATCTTTTGGCTTACAATCAATCCCCCAGTAGTTATGTAATTGCGATACGACCTTTATGAGGGCTTCCATCCTCCTTGTTGATTCGGTAGTGTCCCCTTCGCCGGGGTGGTCCACTTGCTCTGGCTGCTGCTCACGCTGCTCGCTCATCCAGGCGATGACGTTCCCGGGTTTCGGCACCACTTGTTGCAGTTCAAATGGCTGCAGCGACCTGGTTCAGGGACGGCACGGCGACCACCCCCAAACCACTCGGGCCATCAGCTAGTTGACACCAATGTGGTGGACGGCAAATGGCGTTTATTGATGGGAAACAAGGTGTTATATATCTAGGTTTACAACGTCACATCCGTCTGCTTACACCATAGACTAAACACTATTGGCTATTAGGGGCCCTATCTTTCCGTACAGCACGATATCTTCCGGCCGCCGTTCCCTAACTATCTGCAGCAACCAATGAACGAACAAATATATCTATCTGCACCTGAGTTAATATCAGATCCTGAAAAAAAAAAACACCATGACCTTTAATACCTGAAAGAAGAAAAAGGATGAAATTATATTATTTTTCATTAAACGCTACGGACATATATATAGGAAGCATTTTTCCATGTTCAGGCACCTGTAGGACTAATATATCTAAGGTGCCTTGCCCTCAGAATAGACAGTCATTTCTATATTTCAAGGAGGAATACCTTCCACCTGTGCTCAGTCTTAAACATCTTTGGTCATTGTTGAGGGAATAATTGGTATTGATCAAAACCACACTGGAGACCACGCTAACAATATAATAAAGTGGATGATGATGTATGTGTATCTGTGATGTCCTCCTCAGTTTGTTAGTATAGATGAAGCCTTGAAAAATGTTGCATATGTTCAAGCTTCTTTTGTAAAATATTTTTAAAGAAATTTTATAAAGTAAATTTATACCAAATAAGGCTATGAAAAAGTTGATCAATGTATGTGAAATATACATCAAAATATATGTCAAGTGTGATTCAGACTTCTCAAGAACAAACTGCTAGTTTGTATGCCTGCAAACCAAACTTGGTACTTCTTTTGATTAACAAATCAAAGACACAGTCCATAAAGTAACAAAGAGAATAAGCTTCTGGGGAAAAAGCCAACATCTGTATGATTTTCACGAAGCTTTCAGGGATATTAAAACAAGAGTCCTTTTAAACACTGGACAATAAAATACATTGATGACAAATGATTTCCCAGAAGCAACTGTTGTTATAGTTTGCCCACTTCCCAGAAAAAAACAAATCTATTATAAATACAACTAATTATTAATTTACTCCTTGCATCCTTTTTATTTCAAATCAGTTCTCCAAATGTAGTAAATTAAATTTTTAGAATTCAAAGAATTAAGCTTTAGATTAATGGCTTTTGCATTTCAGTCTATCCTTTTTTTTTTTTTTTTTCCTGACATAAGTTATCAAAGTAATCTACAATATTTGTCAGTCCATTTTAATACCATTTCTATTGAATTATTTTTAAAATTATAGGAAGGTCTACAGAAACAGAAAGTTTAAATGACATGTTCATATATTCCCCAACCCAATACAATGCGGGGATTTGTGAAACAGCCCTGGCTGTTCTAGACTGACAATAAGAGATTAGGCAAGGTACTTAGGACATCTCAAATGACACCTATCTCTAGCAACTGAATCCTACAACTATGCTTAGAGACTAAAATTTTCATCCGAATCTTTGCTATTTATATTTACTTTTTTTTCTTCTTATTATTTTTTCCCAATGACAACATTTCTGTAACAGAGGAAAAGTGACTTAAGTTTTCTGGGGCTCTTTTTCCTCATTGTGAGACATCCTGCAAATTCACCTAGGAATGTGAGTCTTTTCAAGTGATGGTAATCTGTATAGCTGTTTCTCATTCCAAATCTTGGTATCTGAAATATTATATTGATTTACAGTAACAAAACACTGCTATATTCTTTGGAACAGCCTTGCTTTTTTTTTCCCCATCAGCTATGTATGCAGGTGAACAGATGTTCTTTCCTTGAAAACCTGACTCAATCATCCAAGCTCCAGAGAACTATGGGAGCCTAGACACACCACTGTGTTTAGGGCTTCCCATTAGATAGCTCTAGATTGTTTCCACATTCAGCATACAAAGTTCATTTGTTTTGGATCTCTGAGGAATTAACATCACTGCTTTTTAGAGAGCCTCAAGGCTTTGGATACGGGATTTTTTTCTGGCCACTGGATAAATATAAGTTACCGAGAGATGTCTATAAACACTGAGAGATGACTGAATTTCTAACATCAAGGAGGTAAGGAGACATTACTGGTAATGAATTAATTATTTTGCATTTTTTATTAAATAATTAGCAGTGGGAAATGCTCTAAAAACGAGAGGTTTTCAGAGTGTGACTATATCAGCTAGCTAGTGTGGAAGACTTCATTATGCTGAATTTGAGGATCTCTTGTGCAGTAGATTTTACCTGCCAGGGAGTAGTAATATGCTTAAATGATTTATATTTCTGACTATTTGGATGCTCTGCATGAGAAGTCCTCCAATTCTTCACTAACAGAGTTTTCAGATACATAATTATGTCTCTTGGATTGAACAAATTTGTTGCATTAGAGATTTAGGAATCCAGATAAAACTTAAAAAAATGTAACAATAAATCTAATACTGCACTATACAGTCCCAGCAGATTTAAAGGTTACAGTTAGACCTGGGTAGACAGAACTCTTTGTGTTTCTGCCTTCATTGCTCTTCATGGAGCTATTTTTCTATTTCATACACATATGCAAATTTCTTTCTGATCTGTTTAGCAACCTAATCCTTACAGATCTGTTCTTTTAAGTCATGTGGTGGATAGTTTTGCCAGTTTTGACGGCCTCAAATAGCTATTCAGAATGATGGACTCTTACTGCCAGGTGTTTGAAATCACTGATGAACATGACATAAAATATGATACCAAGAGGAAAAAGAGAGTGCTACACTTTGCTCTGGTTATTTAATGAAAAATAATTCTAGTTAAATAAACAATCACCAAACAATCGATGGATGGATGGACGGAAGGAAGGAAGGAAGGAAGGAAGGAAGGAAGGAAGGAAGGAAGGAAGGAAGGAAGGAAGGAAGGAAGGAAGGAAGGAAGGAAAGAAGGAAGAAGCATAGATAAATGTTTTCAAATTAAAAATGGCTACTTCTTAACAATGTTGTTTCATGGCCACATCAGTTCTCTTTATTTTAGAATAAATATTTGTATCACCTGTAAAATAATGCTTAAAATGCTGTAGCATGAAAGACTGCAGTTGCCTAGAGAAGAAAAAAAAAAAAAGTTAGACCAAAAAAGAAGCACAAGCAGAGAGAGGGACTTGCATGAAAAGCAAGGAAGGGAGACGTACCAGAGAGAACAGCACATTGGAAATAAAAAGAAGTTGAATTTCTCTCAGTGAAAACAGCCACCACGCTAGTATGGCTCTGGCTTGTGCCAAGGCACACAGTTTGTGTTGTAAATCCAGTATCTGAACAAGATGATCAAATTGGACTCACTGCTCCATTAATGAACAGAACAGCATCTGTGCTGGAAATGCCTCACTTCAAGTTGCACAGGAATGCAGAATAGTTGGCAAAAACTGTCTGAACTTGAAATATACCTGGAAGTATGCATATATGAAATGCAAATTTATATAATGGATATATACAGCATTTCTTTCAGATTAATTATATCCACCCAGCCATAACAATTGTCTTCTTATTAACTGCAAGTGTCTTGCAACTGCAAGCTGTTTTTTTTATACATACATAGATAATATATACATATAATGCATATACACTATAAAGTATTCCAAATACGCAACAAAATGCACCACAATTGTTTAGCCTCTGAAACACTCATTAAAACATTTCACTTTGTAAGTATTTTAGATGAGACATGAGTCTTGTTTTTGCAATTCAGGACATTGCTTCATCATATTTACTGCGCTTGAATTGATAAAGCAAACATTATTTATATTACAGTTTACTGTCTCCTCAAGCTATATGAGAATGTATGACTTCTTAATAGCAAAGCTTAGGTTAAGACCATTAGTACAGTAAATACATTTCTTATTTGATTCTCTGTGTAAACATCAAACACCAGTTTTGACTTCTGAGCCTCTGGGCTGATTGATACTGTTTACATGAACATTGCTGATTCATACAGCACATTTTTAATCATATCTGCTATAGTTATAAATTGCCATAGCTCAATGATTGTTTTGAAATTAATGGACTAGAGATTTATCCCTGATTGACCCCTTCTCCTTCTCATAAAATCTGTTATTTTGTTTAACAGATTTTTTTTCTTTTTTTTTCTTTTTTTTTTTTTTTTTTAGTCAGGGGAGTGTGGAAAAAAGCTAATCACCCTACAAAATAACACATAAATAAGTGCATGATAGAAAAGAACGGAGAACAAAGAATCTGCTCTACTAAAAGTGAAATGTTGCAATGTCTACTATACTGTTGGGCAATGTTAAAAGATTTGCTTCTCTGGCCATAGGTCTTCCTCCTATTCCAGTTTCTTTTTAAGATTAGCAATTCCGTAATGCTAAATCAAATACGCAGCTACTGAGACACTAGATTGTTCCCTTACCAGGTTAAAACATAAGAAAATTTGAAATTCAAAGATTTATGTTTAATGCTATAAAATGTATGTAGATTATTTAAACATGGACACACAAAATACTGAAATGAAAATAGGAATGCTAAAACTGAACCCATGAGCAGTAGAATGGAATCTTTTCTCTCGTCCCTTTGTAAAGTAGCTTGTATTTGGAAGAGACACCAACACTTGTCTCCTTCCTTCCAAACTGCTGTTGCTGTAATCTGTCCCAGAGGAAGATGCAGGGATAACTAATGTATTCCTGAGACTACAGACCAGAAAAACAAACAAACAAAAATGATAGCAGCAGCAGAGTAATATGCAATCTTGATGGCTATGAATATTTTCCTTATGCAGTTTGCACTTTGGCACCTACTTAGAGATTATGAGAAGCCCAAAATTTTCTAATTCCTCAGCATAATTTGTACACTCTCACAAAGCCAATTAACATAGGTCACTTGCCACGTTATCAATGGGAGCATCTTTCTATTCACAGCAGAAGAGATTGGGATAACTCAGACTAGCATGGTTCACTTTCAGCCATCTAAACTCACATGCTCTAGGTGACTCTGTGTGTGCAGGGGAGTTGGACTAGATGTTCTCTAGAATGCCCTTCCAACCTTAACGATTCTATGATTCTATGATAAAGTGAAATGCTTCCCTTGCTCAGAAACTTTGTGCTCAGTGGAATGACACACTTATGGCAAACCATTGCAGACTGTCCATCACCTACAGGTAAATGATAAAAGAGATTTATGGGTATAAAGAAATGGTATTTCTCACTCTATTTTTTCCCTGTCTTCAGTCAAGTAATGTTGTAACATAATTGCATGGCCTGTTCCAGCCAGCTCTGAAACAGATCAAAACAGCCCACTCCAGCCAAAACTGCAACCCCATCATAGGAGCATGTAGGTACCTCTATTCAAATGTATTTGAGAAAAGCCATAGCTGCGAGGGGCAGCAGCACAGGAAGAGACACGGAAGGGCACAACTTAGATATCTGCACAAGGATATCTGGACAGGACATCTGGATAGATGCATATGGAGAAATGCAATGGAGGAGGCAAGCAGAAGGGGACATTGCTGGGGACAGGGCCAGACACACACTCTTGGAAGGAAGTACTCCATACTGGAGAAGGTACCTCTGAGAGGATCATGGCCCATACAAAGACAGGGACACCCCTGAGGTACTGCAGCCCATGGAACACCTACCCCAGGGCAGAGGAAATAAATAAGATGCTAGGAGTAGCAGAGGAAAATAGGAGGAAGCCAGGAATGACAGGATGAAATGTCTAGGCCCTGACCTGGGCTTTCTGTGCCTGCAAATCCATGCCATGGACTCGCCAAGGAAAGTGTGAGGAACTGTCAGGAGCAGGGTAAACATGGGAAGTGGAAACAAGGAGGAAGAAATGTGTTAGACAGAAGATGAGCCTGGGGAAAAGGGAAGAAAGGTATTTCCCTAAGTGTTTATTTAATTGTTTATGTCTTCTTTGTTTCTTAGTACAAAATCAGTAATGAACATTTATGTTAACGGACAATATAGTGAGATTTCCTAAGTCAAGATTAGGTTTTGCCCTAATCAAGAATTTAAGCAGAGGTGTTTGTGTAATTTGTAGTGAATAGGAAAATATAAGCTAATTCACAAACTTCTTTTGATAGTCTTTCTTCGCAATCAATAGAATGATCTGTATTCATATATTATCTTGGCGCATTACTTCTAATTTTTAGCTATGTGCTAACTTAAAACTACAGAGAGATCAATTTTCTTTTCAGTGTTATAGGAGTCAGTTGGTAACTGTGAAGTGTCAGACACATGCCAGTGAAGATGAGTAAAAGTGCTGTCCCAGGGTAAAGGTATTATCAGGAAACAAAATTTCCAGTAAAAGGAAGCAGTATCAATCAAAAATAAGAGGTACTTAAAATTTAAAATCTTAAAGACAAGCATTACAGTAGGTAATGGATTTCTGACAAAGTAACTGCAAGCCAAATTATTTTTTAAAGCCTACAAGAGCACGACATAACGCAAACATGCTGCTGAAAACACTTTCCAAATATGAAGTAGTTGATCACAGGAACAGATTATATAAGGAAGTTAAGGAATTCCTATCAGCGGAGCTTTTAAAAGCTGGTCAGATGATAAGTAATGGTTTCAGTATAAAGTACTTTTCTTTGGGAAAGTCAATGCTTTGATGACCTTCAAAGAGCACTTCAAGTTTTATTTTATGTGATTCTAAGTTTTTGTTTTGGAGATAAAACTCCAGATGTATATAATTAAGTCTTCATTTAAGCAAAAAAAATGATTTTGCTTTGATTCAGGAATAAGAAATTGTAAAATCAGAACTTTTAATGAAAATTCTGTATTAAAAAGAGATTAAAATCTATTACAACTTCAATAAAGTTCTTTCATACAAGCATCTAAGATATTAACAAAACATAACCATTAATTTGATGAAAACAAGATCAAATGTTTCAACTTTAACAAAATCTAAATACTGTTAAGTACAAATCTACTTAGATTTGTATACTTGATGTCATATCTATGACAAAGAATTTGGTTAAAATGACAACTTACCTCTATAGATCCTGCAAAATGCTAGACTTCTCGTAGCTTAATTTCTTAACCAGTCAGATGTGTCTGGTTTTGAGTTTTACATAGTGTTAACTGAAATTTTCATTTTGTTTTGTTTTCACATTTTACTTGTAGGCGAATGAGTATTTCTCTCTTTGTCTCAACTATCTTCTACAATACTTTTTGTTCATCTCTGAACATTCGAAGACAACTTATGTATTAGAATTCTCTCTAAATATATTTTCCAAACATCCCCAAATTTCCTATTTACTCAGCATTATTTGGATCAATTTGGATTATTTGGATTTTAATTAAACAGCTCAGCATTTAAAGTTCTTCAGATCAAAAGATTATTTTCAATAATGGCTGTAACAAGTCTTACATTTCTCTTGGGTATCTATTTTTTTATTTTATTATGCATTAGACTTCCTTTGAACTTATCTCAGGCATGGTGTTAAAATCAAATATTGATAGTTCCCACATTTCTATATGTAATGTAACAGTGGTCTGGACCACTGTTCTGACTCTCTTTCAATCTGTGACCAGATTTCTAAGTAAGTGAACTGCCTAGTCTCAAATACTAGACTGGAAGCTCCAATGAATGTGGGCATAGTCAGATGGTCAGATAATACTTCAGTATAAACAAGAAGGTTAGAATTCATCACAGTCTAGTTGTGCCCTCTAACATCTTTCAAAATCCGCAACACTATATTTCACCGACATTCTTCTCCACTCCCAACAATATACTTGAGGAAGTAAGACTTCAGTCAAATCTAGAATTTGTAACCTGAAAAATCTAGAAGAGAAGGAACTAATCCTAGTTATTTAGACATTTTAAAAACATCTTTATTAACCCATAAGGAATGAATTCTTCCTTGTCATTTTCTGTGCTTGAAATATTTTTTGATTAGAATTTCATTTGGTATTTTTCCTCCTAAGAATACTGTAACATAGAACTTTCAAAAAGAAAAAAAAATCTAATATAGCTTTCTGATATTTTTCTTGAAGTCAAGAGCATATATTTAAGGATCTACACATTTTAAATTTCACAACAGAAAATGACTATGATTAAAAGGAAAAGTGCAGCCGAGTTTTAGTATGAAGACAAAGATAGTGTATCTGTCTTCATAACAGGGCCCTTCTAGATTCTCATCTGATGTAAATGGGTCATTCTTGATTCATTTCAATAAAATTATTCTATTTTTTTCCTGTAGACAATAGACATGCTCTTCAGAAATTACTTTATGCATCGTAATGGAAAGCTCTTAATTTTACTTCTGTTAACCTAGTGAGCACTTTTTGCAGGAGTGGGAACAATTATATTTTGATTTACTGAAATTTGAAATGGCAGATATTGGTGCATTTCGGATACCGCATGTTTAGTTGTGTGTTCTGACATTGCGTGAGGCTTATATGATCGCAGGCATCAGACACAGAATCACAGAATCACAAAATGGTTGAGCTTGGAATGGACCTTTAGAGGTCAACTAGTCCAAACCCCCTGCACAAGCAGGTTCACACAGAGCACATTGAAGAGGATCGTATCCAGGTGGGTTTTGAAGATCTCCAAAGGAGACTCCACAGCCTCTCCTTACAGGTACCCTTACATGTTTCCAAGTGAAGGAAACCTAGAAACAAATAATAAACACCGTGATATAGCCCTGTCAGAACTCTGGTCCAGAAAATAGAGGCTACAGGATCCCATAATGTGCTCAGCATGCATCAGTAAGCATAGTCATGTTGCTTTCTCCACTTAAATGTTCTTCTGCATGGAGACCGACCTCCATTTAAAATAGAACCTTTTCTTTTCCTATAGTGGTCCCTGTTTTCATGCAATATTTTCCAACAGCTTTTCATTTGCTGACTTGAAACATTTTCTTGGGACATAAAGCTTGCTTTGGCTTTTGAATTTTTCATATGCTCTAAAAATAATCCAGACTATACATCAAAAACTACTATTTCAGTTTCTAAAAAAAAAAAAAAACACAACTACTCTCTTCTTGAAACCAACTGACAACACCTTAGAGTTTCTAAGTATGTGTCTCACCTTAGCGATGTTTCAAACCATCACACTATCTATATTATCAACTACAGATGATATACATTGCCCAGCATAGGAACTCAAGTACACATGCTGTTAAATATGTCTGTCCAAGATTTGCTTAGGTCAGCTCTCACAGACAGTAATTTTCCTGAGCTGGGAGTTGGCTTAAAATAAAGACCTTTCTCAAGAAATGTCTGCATAGAGTCACCTTGCTTTGAAGAAAGAGACTTTAGCTAGGAACTCAAGTACCTTGCTTTGAAGAAAGAGACTTTAGCAGAACCAAGGAAGACTGATCAATGTCTATCAGTCTCAGTGCCAGAGAAACGGGCACAGTCGTCAATTTAAACGTAGTCCATCAGCCCTGCTGTAAGGGAAACATGAATACTGAATTTCGGAAAACTTATGAAGTGTTATGGCTTCCATCTTAATTTCTGAAATGCATTTTTCAAACAATACTTAAGGTCAAGAGTTTCAGAAGTTCACCTATATCAAAATAAGACTCTTAAAACAGAGAAAAACTCAGATAAAAATGGAAACACTTTTCCTATTTTAAAGGCTTCAGTGCTAAAAGGCGAAGGACTGGCAATGCTTATTTATGCATTAATATGAGCCCAAAGTTAAAAAAAAAAAACTGATGTGAAATCAAATATCTCATTTCTCACTGCCTGTTTTATAGTGCAACATAGCAAAGTTCTTTTCTTATAAAAGACAACAATAAAAACCAAGATATTACCATGAAAATATTTCCAACAAATATTATCAAATTGACAGCTGTAATTAGAGTACTGGAGTACAGAACAAAAGACACTATCAAGTCCACTTGAATTTAGGTAACTAGCATTTTCCTAAGCAAATACCTTTTATGTTTGTTATAGGAGATTTCTTTTTTAAAGTCTTAAAAACGATGATGTCTTGAATGAGTACAAGCAGTTTAAAAACAAAAAGAGATTTTACTGACTAATGTACTTTTACTTACACCAAGTTAGTATTCGTATAGAAGCTACAAGATGGAGGGCAATAATTTCTTTTACTACACTGAGGTATTGAAAAACTGATTCACAATCTGTCTCTTTGAGTTTATATAGTACATAATTTAATGCAAAGTAGCAAAAAATAGCAAAAACACTACACATTTTCTTCAAAATCACTAGGCATATGTATTTCTGAAATAGCAGGACTCTCTCATACTTCAGCTCCACAGTCAGAGTACCTCTCACCTTCCTAGTTACAGGGATGCCCTTCTTGAACCCAGCCCCTATTACCGTTTTCAGAAAAATCTTGCTCCCTGTCTCCAGCTCCTTGGGAAAGCAAATCCCTGCAACAGAAATACAATCTCAGTTAAGAAGTCAATGTGCAATAGATTAAAACAACATCTGTATTTATTTTGGATATTTTCCTTTTGTTTTGATAAATTATTTATAAGTATTAAAAATTAACATGAAGGAATGCAAGGAATATGGTTTGGGAAAAAAAAAAAGAAAAAAGAAAAAAGAAAAAAGGTTTTTCAAACTCTCTGACTGTCAGTTTTTAATTAACATTGCAAGTGTAAATTACTAATTCATCCGGGCTATTGACTAGTTTTTGATAATAATTTGCATTCACTTGATGGTATTGACGAAACACTTCACTTCATGAAGAGGTTTAAATGGTGCATTTAGTACCAGTATGTCCTTGTACAGACACTTACATAAGATTTCAAAACGATGTTCCTCCTAAGGCATTCCTAAACCACCATAGATTTCAGTGCATAACTTTCAGCAGATGCTTAATGAGATAAGCGGCATCCTCTGCATATGAGAATCCTGTAGTTCTGCAGCATGAACTAAGAGTGTACTTAATGTTCCCCACTTATTTAAGAAAGCTGCGGGATCTTTCACTGCTGTATGAATGTTTCACCCTATTTTAGCACAAATGGTACTTTTGCTAATAGTAACTGTTCTGCTTTCTTCAGAAGCCTCTATTAAGCGTGACCAGCTTATTCCAATAATTCTCTAAAGCACCATTTCTTGCAGTAAAATATATACTTAATTTGAAGTGGACATTCTTGGGAATAACTAATGTCATTTTCTAAAGGTTAGAATTGAAAGCAATATCAAGAAGTGTGGAAATAATACAGGGAGTCTATCTATTTCATTTTGAAGAGTATGCTTAATTATTCATTGCCTGAATAACCTTCTTTTTAATGGACAGTTCCAAAGGACAATTATTACACATTTATAAAGGAGCTTCTTCCACCAGTAGTTTACTTGCTTTCCTCTCATTGCTTCTGACTACACAACAGCAACAAAAAAAAGACAGAAAGTTTTCTGTTATTGACATCAATATGTACTCAGGTGTTTTGATTTCAGGTATATTAAATATTTCATGCAGATTTATTCAACAAAGGAGATACAGAAAAGGAGATAAGTGTCATCTTTTTCATTCAATTGGTATGTTTTACCTGGAAAGGCCTAGGATTAAGGAAACCAGCTAAACCATATTTTAGTTCAGCCACATTATGTTGGTAGAATCCCTGTTCAGCCATCTTTCAGTTAGGCTCATTTAAAACCAAACTTATAGTTGGAATAGAACTATTCCAGCAAAGCTCTAATGCTAAATGTATAGAATCACAGAATCACAGTATATAGTGATATACAGTGTATAGTATATAGTAGAGTGTTGCTTAAGAGAAGTGCTGTAATTAAAATCAACATCAAGGCTAGTAAAGGCCATACATAGTATAGAAATGTATTTGAATAGAACAATCAACTTCATTGATGAATGGTGTTTCACATCTGTGAAAGAGGAAAGAGCTCGCTTGTATGATGAGCTGAACAACTTCTGATTAGTTGACAAAAATTATATTAATGGAATGTATGTTTTGGTAATTAGCATATGTGTGTATTATTGAAAAAAAAACTAAAAATCACAAAAAAAGGTTTTTTTTTTTTTTTTTAGAGTAGTGTCTTTTTCAAACATGACACTTTCCCTAGCCTAGAAAAAAATAATGAAAAATATTACATTGAGCAAATCCAACTGATGACACCCTTAAAGAAGAGAAAGGACAATTAAAACCTTGTGGCTAAAAACACAATCATGACTAATGCTGTAATCACAGCTCCTGCCAGGATATTAAAAATAGAAAGAAATCAGTTAAGACAGTCTAATAAATATAGTTCTCCTATATTTAGAAGAATTATTATTTATCTCCTATATCTCCTCTTGTTCTCTTTCTTCTGTCTACACACGTTCTTTGCACACATGTTGTGAATATTTACATATGAAAACAGTAAAAATATTCCAATTGCCTGTAAAAATAGTTAGGTATATAGGGCACAATTATTGAAAACATACGGATCTAAAAAGCGTAATTCAAAACTGTTGCCTGTACAATTGTAATATGACAAATAAAAGCAGTCACAGACAACGAATCATTAATATGTAGCTGGAATACTGGTTAGAGAGATTTTTTTTAATAATAAAACTCTAACTATAAGTAAGCGAATTATGCTTAGTTGCAAATCCTAATAAATATTCTTGCCAAAACATCTAAACTTTTTGTAAAAATGCTTAGAAAGTATATTCTGTCACTTATTCTACTATCATTTCATAGTTTTTTTTTTTTTTTTTTTCTGGTTTCTCAAGTTTTATTTTCAACTTATTTCTAGGTAGGACTAATTTCCTAAATTTAACCATCTTGATCCATTAAATGCTTTTCTCCCAAAATGTATGTACCAAAATTAAGTGCATCATAATAAGCTACTGTTAAACCACTTGAGTTTCAATATTTAACGTTCCAAAAAGCATATGTTAACTGATAACCAAGTGTTTTACTGCATCTGAATCTGAAAAATTTGGGTTTTTTTTATTTGTTTGTTTGAAAATATTTGAAAATACTCTACGATAACTCCAATGACAACAGGTGCTTCTGTGTAGGAAACTGAGTCTCCACTAAGTACAATAGACATATTCCTTGCATAAAGACTTTATGCAAGCATACACAGCATATGCATCTGCAGTCTGGTGCCGAATCGCACTCTTGGAAGTATTTTGACAAAATTATCAATGAGCAATATATTAAAGAGTATCAGTTTGAATACCATTTCTTGATAACTCCCATAGGAAATAATTCCAGACCCTTCTTCTATCACTTCTTTCCTGACCTGTTACTTAGACACTTGAGAAAGTCATTGTCAGAAGAGAAACATTTCTTTCTAAAATTTTTGTAATACTCAGCCTGGTGCAAACAATAATAATAAAAGAAAGTTATCCAAAACAAGGCTTAGGCAAAACTATGAGTGAATCTTTTAGTGGGAAATGACAATAACCTTCATTAACAGGCAGAAATAGCTGAACAATATTCGCAATATGAGCCATAACTGTCACAGCTCAGTACCTCTGAGGACCATCCCAACCTATTAAATGAGACTAGGTATTATGTTAAACAGACAATGGGGTGAAGGACTGATGAGGTCAGATAACTTTCAGTACCTCACTAAGCCTTAATCTTCACACTTTTTAAGAGTGAAGGGTAGTCTTAATTTTATATTTCTGCATCACAGCAGCCAATGAAGATGCCAATTGATTACAAAGAAATCTTTGAAAAGATTTGAAAAAGATTTCAAAAAGATTTGAAAAAAAAAAGGATTTACTCCTTTAATGAACTGAGTTTGAACTGCTAAAGTAACAAATTATGTCTTCAGAAGTGAAGATAGAAATCAACATGTTAATGCTTATATAAATAGGTTTATCAGAAATCTTTAACAAGGCTAAATCCTTTCTCACATTCTACTGTCGTTTCAAAATTATGATTTTCACATAATTTAACTATAACAAATGTATGAAGAAATGACAGCTACATGTACTACTGCAAACAAAAAAGTAACAGCATAGAGTCGGACTGGCAGGTAGACTGAACTAAAAGATAGTGAAGTGTTTATGTAGTCATGTGACAAGACTAGCCAAGTTACTGGGTGAAATACTTGCTATTATTAACCTCTGAAAACAGAAAAAAAGTTATATATATATATATATATATATATATATATCCCTTCAACAAGACTGAAATGTACTACATAATTATGATACGACCCTTTTGGAGTCATGTTTAAATTCAAAAAGTCATTTGTAAACTTCTGATGTTATTTCAAACACATCCATAAAATCATTTTTTCCACATAACTCAATAGATAAGAGGAAAGAAAATATGGGTATTTTGGAATGCAAGCTATCAGCCAATATTAAGTGTAAAATTCTCTACATATTTCTTCTCAATACCAGGTAAATATCGTCATAATCTAATTACTGCTATTCTGGCCATAGTTGCCATAAGCAACTTGAGGTGTATAATATTTCTCAATCAACAGCAAAATCAGTCTTCAGACTTTATCTATACTCAGATCTTCTACCTCAGATCTTCTAAGACTACAGTCCTCAGTCTTCTCACAGCTATTTGTTAGAGTTAAATCATTAAAGTGAAAGAGTTTAAAAGCATATAAGTCATTGATTAAGGTGGAAAGAAGAAAAAGAATTTTAGTCAACTGATATTTTAACAGAAGATAGTATCTGTAAGTAGTGGCAGACTAAATATTCTTAAATATGCCATTTAGTATAAAGAATATACTTACTTACTTACTAAACTTCTTGGGAGGTTAAGATATAAAGTGGAAAATATACTATTATAACACCCTTAATCAGCAAACAGGGGACAAAATAGTGATTAATCAGGAAAACATACATAACCAGTCACTAATACATTTTGCACTGCATACTTAACATGCATTTTAAATATGGATTATATTTGAAAATTTGCACAGGTTCAGAATAATAATACAGCTTTGAATAATATTCTGTCCTGTGCTGACAAGGTGTAAACTCATCTATTAAGACCAGATGAGGTCAACATGGGCAGTTCATTTTCAGAAATGCATTTGTTATGGACATCCCCTTTCAGAAGATAATCACACTTATCAAGAAAACGGGGAGTATTACACAGCTCCTAAGTTCTATTTATAATCAAGACATTTTCAGATCTAGATCTACATCAAATTTACTAATAATTCAAATATTTTCTCCCACAGACTAATAGAGACATAGGTATTTGCTTACGTCAGTACTTTCCCTATCCTTAGAACTAAATAAAACAGAATCCAATTGGAGTCATTGGGTTTTGAAGCTATTTTGGTAAACATATTTTCATAATAATTTAATATAACACTGTATTTTCTTGAATTAGCTACCTTTGTGGTAGATAGTCTGTTTCAGACAAGCTGAAATTAATCTGTGAAACCTGCAATTGTACCATACACAGAAGTGTTTCTTTCAACCTCTGCTAACTCTGTTAGACCAGAGACTAATCATAGAATCATAGAACATTTAAGGTTGGAAGGGACCTCTAGAGGTCATCTAGTCCAACGCCTCTGCACACGCAGAGTCACCTAAAGCACATGGCACAGGACTGCATCCAAGGAGGTTTTGAAGATCTCCAGAGAAGGAGACTCCACAACCTCCCTGGGCAGCCTGTTCCAGTGCTCTGTCACCCTCATTGTTAAAAGATCTTTCCTCAAGTTCCTGTGGAACTTTTGGTGCTTCAGTTTGTGGCCATTACCTCTAGTTCTGCCAGTGGCCACCACTGAAAAGAGGCCAGCACTATCCTCCTCACTCCCTCCCTTGAGATACTTATAGGAACTGATTAGATCCCCCCTCAGCCTTCTCTTCTGCAGGCTGAACAGGCCCAGCTCTCTCAGTCTTTCCTCATAGGGCAGATGTTCCAGGGCCCTGATCATCCTTGTAGCCCTGCGTTGGACTCTCTCCAGCAGCTCCACATCCATCTTGTACTGTGGAGCCCAGAACTAGACACAATACTCCAGATGTGGCCTCACCAGGGCTGAGTAGACGGGCAGGATCACCTCCCTCAACCTGCTGGAGATGCTCTTCTTAATGCACCCCAGGATCCCATTGGCCTTCTTGGCCACGAGGGCACACTGCTGCCTCATGGTCAACTTGTCATCCACCATGACACCCAGGTCTTTCTGCTCTCCAGAAGGTCGGTCCCCAGCCTATACTGGTGTCTGGGGTTATTCCTCCCTAAGTGCAGGACCTTGCACTTGGCCTTGTTGAATTTCATTCGCCACCCAGTTGTCCAGTCTGTTCAGGTCCCTTTGGATGGCAGCACAGCCCTCTGGGGTATCAGCTACACCTCCCAGTTTGGTATCATCAGCAAACTTGCTGAGGGAGCACTCTGTGTCTTCATCCAGGCCATTGATGAATAAATTGAACAGGACTGGACCGAGGACTGACCGCTGGGGGACACCGCTAGCTAGAGGCCTCCAGCTAGCCTCTGCACCGCTGGCCTTTTAGCTAAGATCATGTGTAGTGTAGTAATATAAAGTACCTGAACAGCTGACACAATAGAAGCGACACAGTGCTGAACTAAGTGCTCAATATGGTGAGAAGTATAGACTTGTAAACTAGAGACACTGGTATTTTTACACTTCATAATCTGATCAGTTTAAGAGGTGGAGATGGAAAAAGAAGAAGGAATATTTTTTTCCCAGCTAAAACCTAAAGATCATTTTCACATTATTTCCTGCCATTGTCTATTGTAGTAGCAGTTTGGTATGCCATTAGGTAGCAGAAATTTGCATATAAAGTGGAGCAGGTCTGCAGTTCTCTCTGAAATAATCACCAGCATCACTTCATAAATATGTTCAAGTCTGTGAAGTACCCTTGAAGTCCTTGAAAAATAAGTATTATTAGAGAAATATTCCAATTAATGCTTTAAGAACTGTGAGTTCTTTAAAAGCTCCAATTATTCTTTTTTAATCTAGAAATACTAGATCGAATGTGTGGAGATTTGTGCATTTAAGAGATTCTCAAAATAACCATCTAGACGGAACTAGTGTGTTTGTAGTGTAGAAAATCATGTTCCATAAAACCTACTCATTAGAACTACATTGAATAAGAAACGTCTCTGTGCAGCACCAGCCTCTGACTGTCTTTGAGAAATGGGTGGCAGGAGTACAGCAAAAATACCAAAATGGAAGAGTTATGTTCAAATATATTTGAAAACACCAGAATGTATGGTAGACCAGAAGTTTTGACCAGTATTTCACAGCTAATTCTGAAACATATGATATGGCTTGGTATTTTTCTGCTAATCACAACCATAATATATTAAAATGGATATGCCTTTTTGGTGTATATACATATTGGTAACATTCTCTCTGCAAAGAAAGGATGTCAACTGAATGAAAAGATGCAGATTGGAATTGTATGTGGAAAGGGAAACTTTCCCATATTTAGCATAAGGCATAATCAGTCTATGTATTTTTATCCAAGGCTATTTAAAAGTGGGTAAAGCTTGTAACTGGAGTAGATCTTGGGGACATTTTCAAGGAGATAAATGAAGTACTGAAGAGAGTAGATGAAAGAAGCTAAAACATTTATTTTGACAGCTGGGAAAGTCCTTTTACCTCAGGATGCTACAAGCAAGGCTTCATTATCAGCTTAATTCAGTCCTCCTGTTAGCTACTGTTCATCCTCCTTGACTGCCCTAGTAGTTGCACAACCACAACAGATTGCTAATTCAGTTAAAGAATATCTTCTGCCCACAAACGATTGGAAAGAGGTCTCATGAGTGAGTTACCAGCTCGAGATTCCTTGCCTGTCTCTACCGCAGAAACCATTACTATAAGCCTCTAATTAAAATTAGCTGGTGGGTATTTTAAGATGATGTAGCATGGAACACTCAGTAAAGCAAGAATCTTCACTTGCTTAGGTATCTCACTTTCTATTAACCATAGAGGGAGCTTAAACACTACAGAGACTAGGTACTTACTTTCACATGGCTAGAGCTACTCAGGAGAAATTGCAACAAAAGCCATGAATTCACATTTGCAAAATAACTCCTTTGCTTTTTCATGCAATCTAGGCATTAAATAAGCATATGCTATTAATTCGCTTAATCATCGATCAAAGTTTCCACACTTTGAAAACAGTGGCACTCTTCTTTAAGAAGACTTACAACAATGGTACAATTTTAATGCAGTAGGCATCAAGGAACTATAACTAGGGAAACTAAAGAATTTTCAGAAAGACTCCAAGGGAAAAGATTCCAGAAGGAATCCAGAAATAGGAGAACCTGAGAGTCCTCTAAACCAGGACTTGGGACTTTCTCTCCAAAACACAGAGAATACTGAGGGAAGCAAGGAGAATGCAGAGCAGCCCAGGACTGCTCTGACCCTGCCCCAGGACTACACAAAGTTTGGTTGAAACCATTACACTGATAGCCTTATTTGAACTCTGACATCTCTCCAGTAAAACAGAGAATTTGAAAGATTGTAATGAAATTATTTTGGTATCCAAACTCACTTAGCCTACACATTCTCATCTGGTCTTACACTGTGACATGAAGGTATAAGGTGAGAGATGACACTGATCATGCCACTGGCCTCAAGCATCCATTGGTAATTTGCAATGGCCCTCAAGTCTTACACTCCACATTGTATAGACTTTTTTTTCTCAGTGTATGGGAGGTTCCCTGCTCTTTCCAATCCACAATTCAGAAAAGATCTTCGCAACCCAAAGCAATTTCAGAGCATGAAGTAGAAGTCTCTTTCCAAGCACTTTAACCTTTTTTAATTGGTGTAATTTCCTTCCATGAATAATAATGATAATAAAAATCTATGGTGTTACATGTTATCAGTTTTGTGCATTATCAATAAAGCTTCTAGATTATTCTCTCCCATAAAGAAATGTGTTGGACAAGGTATCAGAATATTTAATGAAAGCCTTGTATTATACCTTTATTCCTAAGGCAAAATACATTCCACTTTTTTTCCTTAAGCAAACTGAGAAAAGATCCAGCCTGCAGAAATCTACTACCAATATTATGAATGCAAGAAAGATTAAAATAAGACTACTATACCACAAAATAGAACAAACTTCATACCATGTAATCATTTTCTTGTATTTGCAATTGGTTTAGGAGCTGAAAATATTGCTATTTAAGTTACACTGAAAAAAAGCATTTACTACGATTTTGACTGTTTTAAATATAACCAACAGTATTGTTTCTGATTTACTATTTAAAAGCAAAAATCAAAACACTATTTCACACATTATCTCCCTATTTTAACATGAAACATGAAGCACAGCAGAAGAGATAAGGCAGTATGTTAAGAAACACATAACAGCTTGAAGTCTTGTTACTGGGTAAAGTTCTCATACTTGGATAGGACTGCGCTACTGCAGTGAAAGAGAACCCCTTGCTTAAGGGACAGATGACCCTATTTAAATCACAGTCTTTTGATTTAACTGTGATTGAGAGTCTTGAGAGTCAAGCCCATGATGGAAGATCAATTTAGTTGCTAGCAATCTCACCTTTATGCAGACAATTCACTATTTCCTGAGATAAACTATTCTGTGATGAGCTCCAGCCTTTGCATTTTGCAATGACACTTTGTTCCTTTTAATCAAGGAGAGTGGCCTGTAACCAATAAAGTGATGTTTTTATGCTAATCATCTAACATTTATCCATAAACATGCAGATTTTTAGCTTTCCAAAAACTTCATTTGCAATTATTCAATATATGATAAATTGGGGTGAAGTAATTTCATCCTCCCCTAAAAGCTGTAAAACTCCTACGTATATTACATGCATATCACAAGGACATAT